>JAOTOM010002708.1:0-52500 GCA_034440615.1 Ashinkailepas kermadecensis
GGTCGGGCTCGACGCCCACGACTCACCCTGGGCGTCGGGCCTCCGCTTCGCTTTTCAGGTCGCAGGTGGGCAGTGGAGCCTCTCCGCAGGTTACGATGCTGCCCACCCTCCAAGTGTCCTTCTAAGAGTCGTGTATGTATGTATGTATGTGTATGTTTCACCTGTGTATGTATGTATCGGCCCTTACGCCACGTTCCTTGCTTGCCGGCGTCTCATCTTTCCTCTCTTTCTTATTTGATATAACCGGATGCCACATAAGCCGGATTAACGTAACTCTTTCTTTAACGTAACAAATCTCTAGCGGATGGCACTTTGTCTCTGCTAAAGATGGAAAAAATAGTCCAGTCCATCAATTCCTCCTAGCCTTGGATTGCGAAGCTGAGTGTGAGCAACTTAAATAGTCTCACTCATTCGTCTTCATGCCGACCTTTTCTGCACTCCAGTATTCTTTCGACAGCTCTCTTCGAGGCCCCGAGGCGAGTTGGGTAGGTCCGAAAGCGATATTTTTTAGCCTGGCGGAAGCTTTCGAGACCCCTTCTTTATAGCTTTGATCGCTTTTCCCGGTCCCGACGTGATTTTTCGGTGCTTAGGTCCAATTTTTCGGGCATTTGCGCGATATTATTAAACCCCGGCACAATCTTAGGGCCAAATAGGATTCTTGCGACTTAAGCATGCTTTTGCTGGGCCCTACCAGAGTTTGGGTGCGTCTAGCGCGATTTTTCTTCCCAGAACAATGCTCCGGGAACGGATTGATTTTTGCAGGGTCCCTGCTTAATTGTTCGGGACTCTGGCTTGATTTTTAAGTTCCGATGTGATGGTTAGAGGACAAGTGTGATTTTTTTTCGAGTCCCGGTACGATTTTGTCGGGCAACGGCACAATTTCTCTGCGCCTCGACGTTGTTCTTTGCAACCTACCCCCTCTCGGGGGACGCTGTTTTGAGTGCCCCTTTTGATCCCCTCTTCGGTACATCACGGCTCCTGACACGAATTTATGGGACCCCATCGGGGATTCCCGGGCCCGAGGCGCTAGTGACAGGGTCACCGAAGGAAGTCTTCTAGTTCACGTGACCTTTCAGGATCTTTTGGGGTTATAATTATTTTCTGAACCCCGGTCCGCCACGCTTGTTCGAGGCCGAGTGCGTTTTGGGGACCTTCGGTGCAATTATTGGGGCCCTGAGTGATTTTGGAAGCCCAGATTGATTTTTTCGGGACCTCGACTTCATTTCGTTTGGTCCGGATGCGATGTTTGGGAGTCTCGGCGCGATTTTGTGGAACCTAGTGATTTTTTTCAAAGCCACTGCACGTTTTTTTGCGAGGTCCGACGCGTTCGTAGGGCCCATTGATGCAACAGCTGAGACCTGAGAGTGCTTTTCCCACCCCACATTAATTTTTAGGGGCCACGACTTTATTTTTTTCGGATCCCAGCGCGATTTTTTTCGGGATTCGGGCACAATTTTCCACTTCTTTGGAGCACCCGACGTGTTTCTTTGGGGGCCCACTACCTCTCAAGGGGCAGACAATTTTCCCCCTTTCCTCTCCCTTCGGTAAGAAAGGTTTCAATATTTATGAGGTGCAGACTGAAGACTCATTCTAGCACAGGTGACCCGTGGAAAGCTCAAGGTTACCGATCCCGTCACGGTCAAATGCTCAGGAATATGTCAACAACTGCTGAAGATGACAATCTTCGAAACAAATGGCACTAGGGAAAAAGGTAATGGGTGCCACCAAGCGAACCACGACCATACGCTCGCCACCCTCTTTGATAATCTTCGAAAACAAATAAAATGTTTCCTGTTGTAATTTTTTTCCTCGAGTATCAAACATCTGATTTGTCATCAGCTGTTCATTTTTAACAAGCCCACAATTTTCATATCGATTAAATCGATTCGAATCAAGTCACAATTTTCATATGGGGCCCTAATCACATCAGAAATGAACTGTCGTATAAGATAACCCTCATTTGCCAATTTTTACTTCGCAATAGTCCGCATTTTAGCCTCTAGAGCACCTGAAATGCATGTACCTTCGGGACATTTCTGGTCATATCTAAATGACCTGATCTGATATGGACTTGACACCTGCCCCACTTTTAGAGGAGGTAGTTGCTACTACATGTACCGCAGGTTATAAAAAAGCAATAAAGTTATCCACAGAGGAGCATTTGTAAAGATTAATAATTCGCTTGATCGAGAAACCTGACCTGACGTCACATTTTGTTAATTTGGTATCTTTATTTGATCATTTGTCTTTGCATACATTTCTCACGTTTGACTGCATCTTATATAATTTGATTTTTTTTAAAACTTTGAATGCACACCAAAGAAAACGTATTGAAGCGAGGTCGTCACCTGACTTTCACTGATCCCAGATCCGTCATCTTAAGAGCCCAGGAAGCATTTGTTTTATGCAATATGCGCAAATCACGTGACGGGAGACAAGCCAAGCTTCCAAGTGATAGCATGAACGGTGCAGGTGTTACCTCAGCAAAATATCAGGGGGCGGGGTTAAAATCGTCCTCCACACTGCGAGGGTTAGTAATAGAACAAGTCAAAACTGAAAAATCATAGCCTGCAACACGGGAGAGGCGAGGAAGCGGTATGCTGTAGGTGTGTACTATTTGACGAAGGGCTGAATGTTCGGTCGCCCGTATAGGTAAGCGATGCTTAAATCAGGCTATGCAATGTATATCAGATATGTATGTGATACCATGTGGTCAATAAGTGCTGACCGTGACGCCTTTATGGAAACATCAGCTCTTACCTACGTTTATATGCGAATGTGACGGTTTGACGACGCCACTAATTCCAGACATTATCGCATTAATCTTATCGTGTGGCATGGGAAAACTCACTTCCTTATAAGCCTGACAATCGAAATATTGTGGATAATTTACGGTTGCCACTGCACATAGATGATGTTTAGTTCTGATCTAGTGCTTGGGGGGGGGTGAGAATGAGGCATGCACATTTGATCGATACTATATAGGAAACAGTGCAGTATCTTCCAGTAGACAACGCCTCTCCGCCAAGGGTAGAGCAGCCATTAAGTTATAAGGAGGGCTCAGCGATAATGAAATCCAATGAGTTGAGAACGCAATGGAATGGCTCACTCATGGCCCCTCACGTAAATTTGTAAAATTTGCAGCCAGCATGCGGTACCATTGAAGGTGGCGCTGTATGAGTGGGGACAAGAGGCGGGCTGTGCGGCTTCCCGGTTGCAGGCACAGCATCCTGAACCATACAGCGACAGGGAACTTTTGGACCGACCGCCGCCGTGCTCTTTTTGCAAGCAATTCCCGGACAATACTTTTTTTCTTTCTTTCTTTCTTTCTTTTTCTTTTTTCTTTATTAATGATATTACACATTGACAGTCTTTCAGTTGCAACACAATAGCACACAGTACACAGTACATAACATCACGGTAGTAGTACACGCAAGTTATTTATCTTCCCATACGTTCACTTTTGCGTAGTGGCCACTACTCATCTCATTCAGTCCACGTTCCATCATATCTCTATTATTATCGCATCTATTACAAGATCATTCATCTCAAATGTACCAGCAGATCCAGGCCCTACTAAATCCAGCCCAGATGAAACCAACTCATCCTAGCGCTTTTCCAATTGATATTGACAGCTGGTACCCAGGATCGCCAGGAGTGATCCTGTGAAACCCCCGCATCACAATAACCGCATCAGACTGCCCCATGTGCGGTGGAACTGTTTCAGCTTTCTCGCCTTCGTTGCAATGCATTCATCAACTTTATATTGGTTGAAAAGCCTCGATTTAAACTGTACAAACGTCATATCTCCGATCCCATTCAGCTTCTTATTCAACACATATTGCTTTGCAAGAAGTACGACATAGTTGACGAACTCAGGAGCATCGAAACATCCAAACAGTAAGTGCTCCGGGCAATATCTCAGTCGGTTTCTGCTCAATCCACCCAGCCTGGCTATCAACTGTCGCCAAAATGGCCCTACTGATCGACATCTCAGAAAAAAGTGACTAATGCTGTCTTGTTCGGGACAGAACTTACATTGCGGTGAATTGACTATTTTTTTATCATACAAAAACTTTTGTGTAGGTATGTATCTGTTCAATATTCGGTACTGCAGCGTCTGAAGCTTAGTCGACACACAGCATTTACCCCGGACAACACTTAGCACCACATCCAAGATGCTGCAGGTGCACAGATCGTACGTTGCTGCCACCTGTTGACAGAAAGTGGAGACAGCTGCAAGATTTCACTGCCAGGGCTTCTACCGGCTTCTCTGGCGGACAATTGGGAACTATTTTTGAGCTTTATGATCCTTGGACGCAAATGAACCTGGAAGGTTCCGAACACTTTCCTTGAAGCCAGTGCTGGAGGTTGTGATTGTTGGACGTTATGAACTTTCGACATTGTGAACACACCCAATCCAAGACATTTTCCGACTCTATTTCGCTTTTTGGACGTTATGATCCTTGGACGCTGTGAGCTTTGAACGCTATGAACTTTGGTAATAAACGTACCTTGGATGCTCTCAACACTCCCCAAAATTATACTTTCCTTTCTTTGAACTGATGCATATGTACTCCACATGAATCCGTACCTGGCTTTTACATAGAGGCTTTTATATCGGGCTTGGCGCATCTTAATGCGCTTTGGTGTTATCGGTAAATTTGTCCTATGGTGGGGAAGTTCGCGGAATGCAGAATTTGGTATCTTATCACTGGGACATAATGGAGGGCTTAACCTCATTTGCAGAAAAAATAGCAGCCCGGTCAGTGACTTTTAATTTGTGCTTAATTAAATTAGACCCCATCAGTACATAGTATGGTTTAGCCAGAACTTAGATTATCTCAGTGGCGTAGCCAGGATTTAGTCCAGGGGCAAACATCTGAAGAGGGCCACTTCACTTACTTAGCCCCCCCCCCCACACACACACTTTTTCGAAGCCCCTTGGATTTCGGTCACTATATTTTCAAAAGGCCCCGATATTTATATTGATGTATTCATAATACGATATATAAGATATCATATATAATATATTATCAAAAATAGTGCATAATATAATAATAATTATACTTATATAAATGGGTGTAGCCACGGTTTTGAAATTGGGGAAAAACCAGGTGCGCGGGAAGCTTAAAGAGGTAAGCCCCGCCCCTCCCCTACCAAAAACTATCTGATTTCATCCAGCTCATTTTCAAAGTCTGATTTTCAGAGTTGCCGTTGTTAAATCGGATATTTTGAGCACAAAAGTTTGCGCCAAAATTAACAAGTTTCACTACTTATCACTGGCTATGAACACCTAGCTTTATGTCGTATGTGCTGGGCCCGATTTCACAATCGTCATAGAGCAATGCCGTAATTACGTAAAACGTTGTCCTCTTGCAACATGAAAATATAAAATATTGAACGACGGTTTTTTGTGTAGTAAATATGGACTTACACTAACCTTTCCCATGCTTTCCTGTTTTACGTGGACACAATTCGATGTAATAACAACCAGGAGCGGATACAGGGGTAGCACTGGGGGCACGTGCCCCCATCTGAAAGGTGCCCCTCCGTGAAAGTTGGAGTGCTCCCCTCGCATTTTTGAGCCAGAGGCACCCCTCTGAGAGAAAAAGGCATCCCTTGGAAGGAACAGCGCCCCTGCGAAAAGGCCCCAGTGCAACACCTCCTCAAATTTGTTCAGCCAGAGGCGCCCCTTCAGGTACTTTTGCAGTGGCGCCCTTCCAATGAAATGGCACCCCTCCAGACAAGTTTCCCATGACAATTCCTTGGTCCACCCCTGCTTACAACATTGTTCGCTCGCGGTTATGAACATCGGCTGGTTATAAAGTCCTGCGAATTTACGTGTTGGCTTCTCTTGCAAAGTTTGACAACTTCTGTTGAACCATTAAGAAGAAAGCGGACGACTTGAAAACAAACGGTTATATATTCCATGTGTCCGGAACAGCAATGCGGCCGTGTATATTAAACGCCAGCAATGAGAGCACCGTCCGAGCAGGCTATGACGGATTTTTTTTTTTTTTTTTTGGGGGGGCTACTAGTCAAATATGATATGAGTGCCTGCTGTCAAAATGGCTCGAAGCAAAAATAACTATTACAATATTACACTCAATCATAATTCATACCCTGGGCCTTCGACACCTTCACAATTGTTTCGATGTCTCACCTTTCTGATACCGTACGGCAAGCAACGTCGAACGACATCCACTTAATGCAAATTGAAGCCATATCGACGAAACGCGAGGACTCGAAAAATTTAAACTAACCTTTAGCCTTGAGGTTTCACCTTGACATGTCCCGATTTGAAATCTTACTCCAGGATTGGCCACGGGCTGTGGTTTGATACCAAATTTTGGTAGCTTTGGGATAAAACGAAGAAACGCGAGGCGACCGAAGATATGAGTTCGACCTCTGACCTTAAAAATTAATTTGATTTCTGAACAGTATGCTAGAGTACCTCACGGCACGTGGAATGACACTCACCTTATGGAAATTGAAGCCATAGCGACGAAGCACCGAGATCTTCGAAAAAAATGTAAGCTATCCTTTGACCTTGAGCTTTGACATTGACATGTCCCGGTTTGCAATATGACTCGAGGCTTACCACGGGCATTGTTTGATTTTAGATGTGGGTAGGCTTGAACAAGAAAAAATGCGATGCGACCGAAGAATCGGCTTGACCGATTTATTCGGTGAAGCTTTGAAATTAGTTCGATTAGCTAACTTTCTAATACGGCACAACAAGACACGTCGAATTACACCCAATTGTTGCCACTTGAAGGCATAGCGACCAAACGCGAGGACTTCGAAAAAAAATCAACCTAATCTTTGACCTTGAGTTTTGACCTCGACATGTTCCGGTGTGAAATGTTAATCGAGGGTTGGCCACGGGTTATCGCTTGGTGCGAGATTTGAGTCGGTTTGGGCAGAAACGCTTTAAAAAATGCGAGCAGAAAGAAGAAATTAGCATGACATTTGGCCTTGAAAAATAATACAGTTGCTCGACTTTGGGATACTGCACAACAGGCCACGTCGAATGACGTCCATTTGATGGAAATTGAAGCCATAGTGATCGAACCTCGCGTTCGGTTAGCCCTTTTCACGACGGCCAATAAGCACCGGGATGCAATGTCGATGACTTCGTCTAGTATGAAGGGCATATCATTGAAATATATGTACTTTATCTGTATATATGGAATGTTCAAGAAGTTTTAACTATGAAGTAATCAATTCAATATTAAACTTAACCAACATATTCAAATTGAGGCACTGTTTGAAAAAAGCGCTCAATTCACAGAAGCAACTAGCCAATCTGGCCGCATTTGGCACCATGGCCGGGAGGTAGGAGTTGTCGGATAGAACATAAATTTGCCGTTGGATTACCAGCAAATATGCAATATTAGGGAGAAAGTGGTAGTATATATCCTGCGTAGGAATATTTTTCCTTTTACGTTTCATTTTATGGCTGTGAAGTACCTGTATTATGAATAAATATTGAAATACATCATTTCCAGATGCTACGATTCCCTCTTGACGCTCCTGAAAATATTATATTCTCTCCACTTTACAAGCGGGTTGTTTACAGTTGTGATCAGGGGGGTGCGCTCCAGCATTGTAGTCCAATAAAAAAAGGGAGACGCTTGAGCCGACCAATCAGCGTTTGACGACCTCCGTCGGTCGTGACAATGGTAAACAAACATGTTTTGTCTTTAGTGCGGCGAAACCGGTGACATTCAGACAAGTACCAAATTTGTTTCCCTGTCAGCGGTGACATTGTGATAAAGTAGTATTAAAGATCAAGATTAAAGTAGCAGGAATGTCTTTGTGGAAAATTAGCACGCAAAAATGGAATAACATATGAATAATAGCTTCGTTTAATATAACGAAGAATGGCTCTTAGATGCTCCTGGGTTTTAGACATTGTGTGTAATAAAATATATATACACGACCTTCAATATACCAGGAGGTGCTGAGTTGACATCAAAAGTAACGATAAGGGTTGTACTTTATTGCTCAACGTTTCGGCCAGGGGCCATCGTCAGGAGTGATATAAAAATGTCAAGTTTAACAAAACCCATGTCTAAAACCCAGGAGCATCTAAGAGCCATTCTTCGTTATATTAAACAATGTTATAACAGTGACGACCTCACCGAAGAAATGGCCAATTTTTCAATTTTGCATCAAAAGCTATGACGTGTCGAAGAACGGATCATCTTCCTCATCAACTGCAGACAGGAAAGGCTTTACCCAAGATTCATAGTCTCCAAGGTTTCAATTCATCACGGCTCCAGTAGCCAGCGGGTCCGTAAACAAGTTAGCAAACTGCAAGCTATCATGTTGCGAGAAGAGATTTCTGATGCTTACAGACATCGAGCCTATATAATAAGAAGTCTGCGCCGTTTTGGGCGGTGTTTGTCCTACAGCTGTCCAGATTGGTGCTGGTTGTTGGAGCAGTGCCACTCTCTCCTTCGTCATAAAAGAAGCGCTTGCAAGGGTTTGGAAGTACCCTCCTGGGCACCGTGTTCGTCCTGCCTGAAATGGCCGGGATTGGTCTTCTTCAGTTCGTTCAGTGTGGCGCAACGGAGAAGAAGTCTCCGTTCGACGGCTCGGCCCAACGAGCCCTAGGGACGCCACTCACTACCCCTGAAACCCGTCATCTCTTGCCTGGGGTCGGGAGGACAAACATTGCGACCCGTGGAAACAGCTGTTTGTAGGGATGGTGGTGCGTCACCCGTGGTGTTGTTGATTTTCGTTGCTGTTCGGCGGGGTCTGGTGCGCTTCGTTGTTGTGCGTTGTGCCAGCGTTGTGACTGTTTGGGCTTTGGGTGGGTTTGGCCTGCGTGGGTGGTCTCTGTGTTTTGATCTCGCGTTGTTTCTGGGTCGAAACTGCGGCGTGAGGCCGCGCCGACCGCGCGCCCGGGACGACTTCGCCTGGTCATTCCTCGTACAACCACCTACGCCACTCCCGGATAAAATAATTTACTTCCCACGCGGCTACTGTGGGGGCTCGGGTGTTGCTTACTTCTGGCACCCACGGTACGGACACCAACGGCGATGGCACTGAACATATCGTACAGCGTCTAATCTAAGTAGTTCCTCTGACTCGGTTATTCGGTTGCTGAAGGCCCCATTTGCGTTAGCTCAAAGTGATCGTAGCTGCTTGGAAGGCGAATCAGGCGTAGAAGGGCGATCTATGGTTTGCGGTGGAGGAATGTGGGGAGACAAAACAGCCAACTGTACCTCGGTACCGCGGCGGCTTTCAGCACCTCTGCACGGTCATAAGCTTCACCCCATGTTTCCCGACACTCCTGCATACCAACCACCGGCCCAACTCAATTGAATCTGGTTGAAGATTTAAAACAAAAGTTCTAAGCATATAAATATCAAACAAAAACGAACAAAGGTTTCGGGAAATGAGAAAAACAACGATAATGTAATAGTAAAGCCGTCAGATAAATGCAAAGGATTCGTCGTGCTAAACAAAACGGATTACATTGAAAAGGCCAGGAAAATAACGGACGATTATCAGAGCATTCCTTCCCAACCAAACCCTACCAAACGTCTCGAAATCGAAACATGTACTATCATCAAGGAAACTTTAAACACTGTGTTTAAGACACAGTGTTATCTCTCCTTCCTCATTCCAGCCGCACAGCGGAATTATACGGTCTCCCCAAAAACCACAAACTAGAGGTTCCACTGCGCCCTATAGTGTCGGCGAGTGGTGACCCCCTAGACAAGTTATCTTGGTTCTTGAGCAAGATTCTTGTCCAGATACTAGCGTTGGTTCCCGCCCATCTGACAAACTCGGAGTCGTACCTACAGAGGGTGAAAGAAACGTTTCCTACCAAACTTCCGGAAGGCAGTATTGTTTTCACCATGGACGTGAAAAATGTATATGGCAGCATTCCGATAAAGGAGGGAATAGATGCTGTGATTCGTCTAATCGAGGACAATCTGGATGATATTTGTCTTTTCGGGATTGGGTTACAGGACTGTGTGAAATTACTAACACATATTTTCAGCAATAACTTCATACGTTTCGGTAACTCCATGTACAAGCAAACAAAAGGAGTGGCTATGGGTAACCGATGTGCACCTCCTTTAGCGATTGCTTTTATGCACCGCCTTGAGTCGATCTTCTTAGCTAAGTATGATTTGAAACCAGCTCTCTACATGAGGTATATAGACGATATTTTTGGTGTTTGGACACATGGCTTGGCCTCTCTGTTCGACTTCTTTGCAGAAATTAACCAACAACACTCAAGCATCAAGTTCACCTTAGAACACACTGGTCATAGCAGTTCGATTCCTTTCCTTGATACGTTGTTTGTAGTTCAGGCTGATGGGAGCTACACCACCGAACTGTACTTTAAACCAATGGCAGCCCCCATCATCTTGCACTATGATTCGGCCCACCCGATGGCCACAAAAAAGGCCGTTTTAACATCCCAAATGAGGAGAGCAGCACGAGTCTCCTCCGATACTATTTCATGCGAGCGGAGCCTTGCGAAGATGACAACTCTTTTCCTGGAAAACGGATACCCAGCACATCGGGTACACTCCGCCGCTCGTGCCGTTCACCCTCACAACAGGAGTAGGATAAGTGGGCAACGTCGGCATCGAGCGGGTAGTAATCCCAACTATGTTTACATGAGACTTCCATTTGTCGATGACCAACTATGTCGACAGGTAAACGCAGCCATCCGTTCGTCTCATCTAAACCATGTTAGGGTAGCCTGGACTAGCGGACCTACGCTGAAATCTTACCTGGTCCGCTCAGCCCTGGAAATGCCGCCATGCCCTGCTGGTAGAAGAACGTGCCACACCTGTATCAACGGGCTCAAAGGTAGATGCACGCGGAAAAACGTAGTTTATAAAATAACGTGCAACCGCTGTCTTGGAATATTTTATTTCGGTGAAACCAAACGTAGTGTCAGGGATAGGTACAATGAGCACTTGGGAGATGCCAGACTTCGGAGAGCATACACACCTTTAGGCGAACACATGATCGACAAACATTCTAGCATGGAACACAGCGACACTAACACAAACTTCCAAGTAGAAATTCTAGCAACAGCCAGGGACAACGCTGATCTGAAGGTCCTCGAATCTCTACACATACATAATCTACGGCCGCAACTAAACACGCGAACGACGTCTTGGTATATCACATACAATTACCTAAACATAAATTATATTTTATGTATTAAACGTTATATTGGATATATGTCTATATGTGTGCGTGATTGTATGTATCGATATGTATATGGACCATCGGCTCGGGCTTCCTCAGAGGATTGTATCTTGACATAGTTTGTTTCTGGTTTGGAGTTTCTTTAAGTGTCTGCACCACTGAGGAGGCTTTTCTGCATTCCACGTGTCTTTTGCACGCTTTTTTTTCTCGCGTTTTTTTTTTTTGTCAATTGTTAAACTTGACATTTTTATATCACTCCTGACGATGGCCCCTGGCCGAAACGTTGAGCAATAAAGTACAACCCTTATCGTTACTTTTGATGTCAACTCAGCACCTCCTGGTATATTGAAGGTCGTGTATATATATTTTATTACACACAATAATAGCTTCCACAAGTTTTTCCCTACAGCCTTTACTATTGCCACGATCGGCGGAGGTCGTCAAACGCTGATTGGTCGGCTCAAGTTTATAGAATTGATGGTCCTCTCAAGCGTCTTCCTTTTTGGGAAGCGGAGCGTTCTACCTGGTGTTCTATAGCCTTGGTTGTGATGGCATCCGCGGTACCGCACCATACGTGGCTCCGTTTTTGAATGTTTACTCCTACCTGAATAACCCCTATTGTGGGGGGAGGGCAATTGATCCTTGTCTCTGAATATCATACACGCAAGAAAGAACAAAGCATGAATTGTTTACAGCACCCAAAAGACCGCAACACGTCCAAAATATGCGCATCTGAGACAAACTTGTTTGTTGGCTCGCCTGACATATTTCAGCCGTAAATGATGCAATCAGAGCACAAATAATGACGTCATTTTTTTAAACGTGGATTATGATTCGTCCCAGGTATCACAAAGGGCCAATCACTTACTGCAGTTGAAGTTGGCTGGCGATATTGATCAGAGTGGTCGAGTGCTCGGAAAATTTGGCATTTGAAGACCACTGAATTCGACAAACAGCTGTTGTCATCGAGTTTACTTCCGAAGTCAGGCTCGCTTGGTCTGAATTCCAGATTTCCGACTAGATGACGTCCCAGGCGCGGATGTGGGTGTAGATTTTCAGGGTTTGTGCATAAACAACCTGTTACTAGTCCAGAAACTTGTCGTATTAGGAAACTGAACCTACTCTGTTTGTTTATTGATACCATAAATTGGTCCAATCTACAGACTAAAAGCTTTCTGATCGACGTAATTATTATGCCCTGACCCCGCCATTGGGATGTCATGACGATTACTTCCCGCTAGTGCACGCGTGAAACCACCTATTGCGTACGTGCTTCCCAAGATTCCTCTTATGGTCATGAAGATACCCAAGTGCACCCAGAGTCACGTTTATTCACGATATATCGATATATCGATATACGATCGGGAGAAGGCAGCCTAAGACGCATAAGGCTTTGTGATGATGCAAATTTGGTGCCTCGCAAAGCACAATTCTCCACCCAGGCGAAAACATCACATGGTCAGATTTTATATAATTTAAGAATGTTCTGGAAGCACACATTTCCAACGCTTGCTGATTTACCACTCGAAGATTTTGTGACGAAAGATAGCCTGTAAAGCCCGTTGATTGGCTGGACCGGCTTCTAGTATTTTTTTGTGATTCTCTTGAATATATAGTTCCACTTTATAAATGATTACGTATAATTTTGCGGCGGTCATGCACAGGTGTGAGGTATGAGGCTGAGGCTTGGGGGACGCGAAAGAAATTGAAGGGGACAAATCGCCCCTTTTATAAAACTGGAGGGGACATGTCCCCTCCCCACCCCCCGTCACACACACACAACCAGAGATTAGACCCATGCTTATATATATATATATATATATATATATATATATATATATATATATATATATATATATATATATATATATATAGGCAAAGAAAGTTAATACCTTCGAAAATAAGGCACAACGCGCTGGCGTGGCTAGTGGGAGTCCTGCAATCAAGGACCAACAGTCTGTTAATGATCAGAAAACAATCCGTTCAACTGCCATCAACAACTCACAAAAGAAATCATATTACGGAAAATAAAGCAGCATTAGGACACCTCCAATGAAGGCATGCATATTATACCTTGAGTACAACTACGGTTGCTTTTCTCCATGTATGCAATTACTTCTTCATTATATCCTCTACGTTCAGACATAGTTTAATAGGAAGAGTATGCATAAGGATGAGGCTCACAATGCTGGGTCTTTTCAACACCTTCATACTATCTCAAAATTGGGTGTTAATACTAGTGGGGAAAATTAGTGCAAGGTTTGGGGACAGAGGAAGGACTAACAACATGGCTGACCAGCTATGCCCACCACACAGTTTCCTGCAAATTCTTTATTTTTGCTTAACCAGTGTCGCTCCGGTCCAAGGCAAAGCAGCTGGCACATATGGAGAAGCCGTCATCACAGCTATCGCTTGGCTGCCTATTTCGCCATCGCTGGAGCGGCCGAAACTGCTGAAGCAGCTGTGGTCAGGACATTGAGCAGGGGTGTAGGATCCTACTCAACCGGGAGGGCCCCAGCCTCCCCCCCCCACACACAAAATGCAGCTCAGCCCCCCAACTTAATAGTCAAGCCAATGAAAAGATTCTAGCAATGCTGCATAAATGTCGAGTACGACATGCTACTTGTGTTCAACCTAGGTTAAAGGTTGTCCAAAATGTATGATGAGTGGTGACTATATTCTCGCGGTTCTTTTAAGTATTCTTTTGTATTGGTGGTTACTGTCCTCTTTGATAAATTGAAATAGTACAAGCAATCCTATGTTAAGTTTTCTTAAATCGATAATCACACTGGTCATTCAGCACTGATCGCAATGTGGAGCTTGCTATGATGGTTGCATATTGTTTCTTTTCGTACTGTTTTTAATCCGTTTTGGTCGATGGAAATTTGGGGTAACATATATGGATATCATACAAAAACAATAATAAACTGCGGCACAATGCTAAGCGAAAGGGGAAGAAGTAGTTTCGGCATTAAGTGTATTCTCCATGTTCGGTAGAAGTTTTTCGATTAACCATTTCCTGATTATTTCGTGCGATAGGCTAAGTTCATGGAAAACTGGAAAAATGAAAATAATATTCATGACCTTAATGTTTTTTTTCGAGATGGCAAAATGAAGTGGCCAAATCCCGGGTGAAATTGGTATTTGGGGTACCATGGATTCATCGACCCAGGGCCGAAGCCCCTCCCAACTGATCTTCCGATCCTATACTCCTGCCACTGAGACAGCTGTAGCCATTTGGGCGGTCGTCATCGCTAGGACAGCTGTGGCCGTTTGGGCGGTCGTCGCCACAGGGACGGCCGTCGCCGCTGAGGTGGCGGTGGCTGACCTTCCCAGTCCTCGGCAGCATTTATGAGTCTCAATGATATCCTAACTCTAATGCTGGTCCTCAGTATTCATCGCACCCATCGCCAGTTATCAAGGACTTTCTTAGCTATCAGGGGGCCCCGATCCTTCAGTTGCTCATCGCAAAACTCAGAAACATCCCAGTCCAGTCATCTCCTGCTCTTGGAGTACCTATTCATCCGTCAGAAGCCTTCTCGATCTTGCATGAGCCATTCCCAGTCATCGACCAACCTGTCTAGCTTTCAGGTGGATCCTGCAGCTCCGAGACATGTCTCACAATTTCTAGCAAACATCGCCAGCTCTCGGAACTCTCCTAAGCTGTTAGGCGGCTCCGTTCATCCCTTAGTGTTCCTCCCAAGCAGCAAAAGCATCACAGACCGGTCCGCTCTAGCTCTCAGGGGCTAGAGTCCTTGAAGTCTTTCGGGCTGTCAAGAAAAGTCTAGCTCTGAAAATTGCTCTCAGTAATCTTCACAGCCATCGCTAGCCTTTATAGGGACTTTCCTCAGATCTCATGGAGCCGTTTCTTGCATAGGGACCCTTCCAAGCCTCCTGGGCATCCCAGTTCAGTCCCCTCTAGCGCTCAGTGACCATTTTCAATCGTCAGGGGCTCTCTCCACCTGTTAGGAGCCCCTCCCACTCCTGGGCAGTTTTTCTAGCTTCAATGGACTTCTAGCTCTGACGCGGGCCGTCAGTATTATTAACTACGATCGTTAGCCTTGGACACTCTCTTAGCTCTCGTGTGGCTCTGTTAGCGCTGAAGTGCCCTCTCAAGCTGCTAGAGGCACTTCCCATTTATCGACAGCTCTTGTGGTTTCAATGACATTCAAGTTCTGATGCTGACCCACATAGCAATCATCAGCCAACATGGAATTTTAGGCTGTCAGGGAACCTTGTTCGTCCATTAGGAGACGCCCTCAGCCTCAGGAGAATCCCGCGCAAGACCTCTCTGACTCTTAGAGATATTCTTCATCCCTCAGGACCCATAATGCTCTCAGGGGCCACCGCAGTCCTCAGTAGCCCTGTCTAGCTCTCATCTCGGGTGGCATTTCAGCTCTAAGATGGGCCCTCACTAGTACTTTTCAGTTCTTAGAGGTTCTGTTAATCCCTCAGAGGCCCTTCATACCCCAACAGCATCCCAACTCCACTGGCCATCAAGCACCATGTTTATTTATCAGCTGCCAGGGGTCCATTTCGGCTGAGACTGCTCTTTCCAGCTGGCATGGGCATTCCAGATCTCAGACGGGCCCTCTCTTGTCTTCACGGCCCTTGCTAGCCCTTAGGGCGGACGTTTTCAGGTCTCAAGGCCCCCTTATACACAAGCTGTAAGATGCGTTGTATGTCATCAGTTATATCTCTGCTCCTCAGAGCGGGTCGTCTGCAGGGCTCCATCGGACTCGCCAAGAGCGCAGGTGCCCCTTCATCCCTTGGAAACAACACTGCTTTTTAACAGCCCGGGGTCCTCCATGGTATTAGAGGCCTCCACGTAGCACAGCGACCCTCCACTTCGATTCGGATCGTCTCCGTAGCTCGGGGGCCTACTTATCGGCCTGAGATTCGCTGCCAGCTCTGAGCCCCTCTCCATCAGCGTGGGCCAATGCCTCCCCAGTGGCCCTGCATGTTCGGCCCGGGGCCCCCTCTGTGGGCTTAGGGACCATTTTTCACGGATAAGGACACTCTCCGTCCGGGGGAGCCCCCTTTTTCAAAAGCTTTGGCCTCCTCTATCATTCAAGGTATCCCTGTGCGGTTTCGGTCCCCTCCGTCGGTCCAGGGGCCCTCCATGCCGGCTCTCGGCCTCTCCGACGGCCCGGGGCCCTTCTGTGGCTAGGGATCCTCTCCGTCGGCGCGGGGCGGGGCTTAGCGATCCAGGGCCTCCTCTGTCAGGTCGGAAGCCCTCTTTCAACAGCTTGGGGCGCCCCAATCAGGCCAGAGGCCCTTGTACGGCTTGGGTCCCATCCGTCGACCAGAGGACCCTTTTTGGTGGCCCGAGTCCCCTTCCGCGACTAGGGTCCTCTTCCGTCATCCCAGGCGTCCTCTTAGACGACCCGGGGCCTCTTCCGGCAAGCCGCAGCCCCTTCAAACGGTTGGTGCCTCTCCATTAGGTCAGGTGTCCTTTCTTCGGCTTGGGCTCCGCCGTCAGGCCGGGGCACTTTCATATTAGCTCGGAGCTCTCCGTCAGCCCGGGCCACTTCAAACGATGCCGGGCCCCCTCCATCGATATAGAAGCCCTTCATGTTAGCCCAGCCAAAAGCCCTCAATATCTCCCCGAGGGAACTCTCCTTTGACTCGGGATCCTCTTCATCGTCCCGGGACCCTATCCGTCAGCCCAGGGCCCTTTTCGTCTGTCCACAGCCATGACCTTCACATCGATCCAGGGAGCCCTTGGGGGCCCTCTGCACCGATGCCTTGTGGGGCCCGTGGACCCTTCAAGGCTGTCGCCTGGGGGCCCACTCCGACACTCCGGGGGGCGACTGCCCTCCTCGTCCCCTCCCCTCCCCCGCCTCTTGGCTACGCCACTGACTTATCTAATTTAATGGATACATATTATGGCAGAAACATGGCGATGGCATGTCTGTGCCGCCACTCATTCTAACTAGTGAATAATTGAACAATGTAGTAATCCGTTATTGCAGCTGCAACTGCAGGTTTAGCGTCCATGCTCTTGGCCCCAATTTCAACAACCTATTTGTTTCACAGCGATAGGTGTACATTCCCAACTGCAGCTCTGCTGGAAACTTACGTCTACTTTCTAGTGATGCAAACAGAAGGAACTACAGCTGTGCTCATCTCCAGAAGTCAGAGTCTGTGGAAATATTCCCTCCCATGCCGTTCTTCCACCCAAATCATCAGCGGTTCTCCGTTTAGCGTGCTCAAACTGATTCGGATCATCCTAAGACAACCAGTCAACATAACCTCTCAAATTCAAGGCCACCTCGAAATGGTTCGCTCGCCACAGCAGAGCAAAGCACTCACCTGTTGTGCTGCCCATGAACCACTTGCAGGAAGCTGTCTGGTTAGTGTATTGATGAGCCAAGAGATCGTTCTCTTTGCGTTCACAGCGGGAGCTTATTCTTGCAGGCTGCTTGTCCTCGACACGAGTTCACGGTTCTGCACCACTATTGGCAAACACGTCCGCCAATCCACCGGGTACACCAACATGCAGTGAGCTGGTGGAGCCAGCAACCGACGAAACATCGACTCCGACGAGTCGATTTCGGCGCAGGCGCGGCTGTGACGTCATGCCGGTGGCCAAGAAAACGCCTAGAGCCACTTGGGAAAACGCCAAGAGCGCCCACATACAGAGAATGGCAGACCAGGACGCCCCAGGGGACGGACTGGTCGACTGCAACAATTTCGAATGTGTATTCGCCAAGAACCCACAGCGCTTCCGTCGGATGATCGGATTCAGGCCAATACGGAAACGCATTTCATAAATTCCGCAGTGGACCGACTTCACGCACATTGATCCTTTGCACGGATAAATCAATCGTTGCCCGCCTCCGGCGAGGAAACATGTAAGCACTCGCCCATCCGACTTTTCGGCAACAATGAAAAGAAATAGGCTCTGAAATTTTGTGTATTTGACTTGAACATTTTGATACTTTCAATGCAAATTTTGGTTAGACGTCACGCAATATGACTGATCCATGTCAGACCACACGGAACCACTTGCAAAACATGAACCGTCGTAACGTTTTCATAGTCAGATGAGGTTATTTGTATCTAGCATGCATGATGATATACGACAGAATCTTTTCGTACTTCTGCAATATCAAGCTTTTCGGAATACCCAAGATTATTAAGATATAGGCTACGTCTATTTTGCGATTGTTTTTTTTTCTTCGTTATCTATTCGCTCCGGTTTAATTCTGTGCCGAAATTTCAGCTGAAGGATGTGACCGAGCGTTCTTAATGATATCAAGCAATCTATGTATTTTCCAAACGGCCCATGATTTCAATTCAAGTGGCTGTCGCTAGTGGCGGATCGGGGAATTTTGATCGGAGGGGCACTTGATCCGGAGGGGCGCAATTTTCTCTGGAGGCACCATCGGCTGGAAAAAAAACTCTTTGAACGGGGTGGGGGATGCACTTGAGTGTCTTCGAAGGGCGTCAATTCTCCGGCAGGGGGCACCTTTTCTACTCTGAGGGCGCCACCGGCTTGAAAACCAGCTGAACGAGGAAGGGTACACTTAAGCGTCCTGGAGGGGCACCTTTTTCCAGTCTAAAAGACGCCACACGGCTATCAGCGTGGGGGGGGGGGGGTACATGTCCCAGTTACCCTCCCCACTGGATCCGCCACTGACTATCGCACAGCCTTAAACAATTACTGGGAATGAGGGCGAAGCGCGAGTGCGTCTACTCCAGCCCATGTGGTAGGATCAGATATTTCATCACAGCGGTTCAGCTTGACCCAACTGCTACGCTTGTGAAATTATACGCACTTTTTTTTACAGCGTTTCGCGTTCACGTTTCAAGTTAAGTTGGATTTTTGTTAATGTTATTCCAATATTTTATCCCAATATTTATCCCATGATGTGTTCTTAACCCGCGCCGCATCGGGGAGGTTGATATGCCCCCACCATAAGGTTCTTCGCGGATAGTGAAAGAACGGCACGCGGTAGCGCGCTAAAATTTGGCATACCTTTTCCCACATCAATTTGGCATGTTGTGTGAAACTTTTGAGGTCAGGTCGTCTGCGGTCAGCGTTAGTCAAGGTCAAGTGAAGTCAGCCAGCTGTGTCCTTTTGATTTCGAAACGGTAATTCTCTATTGATTGTAGTGACAATTTGAAGTCAAGTTTGAATGGTCTAAGCAAAGGCCGATTATACTCAGTGCCTCAAGCTCTCCTTAGCTTGAATTTGAGTTAGACATAAAGACATAAAAGATCAGTGCAACTATGAGCCACAAGGGCCCTTTTTGGTTGCACTCTGTACACTGAACCAGTTGTCCATCAAATGTGTTGATCAACTCTCCCTGGAATACAGAAAAACAAGCCCCCTATTCTTATAATGATTGTCTATGCTGTTCTTAAAGATGTTCAGTGTGTTGCTACTGACAATGGTTTCTGGCAGCTGGTTCCAGTGTTCTACTACCCTGTTGGTGAAGAAGGACTGTCTTAACCTTGTCCTGCTGTGATTAACTTTAATTTTGAATTGATGACCTCTAATTGCATCATTTCTGTTAGATTCAAACAGTTCCCTGAGATAACCCTGTTCCTGACCATGAACAAATTTAAAGACCTCGATGAGATCTCCTCTCAGCCTTCTATATCTAAGTGAAAACATATTCAATTTCTTCAATCTTTCCTCATATGCCAGGTTGCCCATACCATTCACCATTTTTGTTGCCTCTTTTGTACTCTCTCTAAAAGCCAACAATCTTTTTCATAACTAGGGGACCAAGCTTGTACACAATATTCCAGATGTGGCCTGACATATGCACAATAAAGCTTCCTGATGACTTCCTCACTTTTGTATGATACATTCCTATTTATTGCCCCAAGCATTCTTAGTGCCTTCTTCCTGGCTTCTTTGGTCTGTTCTGATGCCCCCAATTTTGTGTTAAAAATAACACCTAAGTCCTTCTCCTGCTGAGTCACAGATAGTACTTGGCCACCTATCAAGTATGGAGCCTTGATATGCTGCCTACCTACATGCATGATTTTGCACTTATCAAAATTAAATTTCATTTGCCATTTTTCGGACCACTTCACAAGCTCGTCTAAGTCTTTCTGCAGCAAGACCTGCTCATTGTGCCCTGTTATTGCCCTAAAGACCTCCAAATCATCTGCAAATTTCAAAACCTTACTGCTTAGGCCACTTTCAATGTTATTTACAAACATAATGAACAATAGTGGTCCCAGTACTGACCCTTGGGGGACTCCACTAAGAACATTTTGCCATGATGATTTTGTACCATTTAGCATCACTCTCTGCTGTCTATCTGAAAGCCACAACCCTATCCATTTTAGGATGTTACCACAATACCATGGGCCTGAAGCTGCATCATTAACCGTTCATGAGGTACCTTGTCAAAGGCCTTGCTAAAGTCAAGATATGCTACATCAACCTGATTTCCCTTATCAAATTGTTCTGTAGCAAAATTAAAAAAGTCCAAGAGATTTGTGAGTCACCATCGCCCTTTTCTAAACCCATGTTGAGTATCTTGAATCACTCTGTTTCCTTCCAGAAAACTAACTATTTTATCCTTGATAATTGATTCAAGTACCTTGCAGACTAGTGATGTGAGGCTTACTGGCCTATGGTTTTCAACTTTCCCTCTTTCTCCTTTCTTGAAAATAGGAACTACATTTGCCCTTTTCCAATCGGTTGGAATTTCATTTTGTGAAACTGATTTACAAGATATTATACTGAGTGGAATTGCCAATTCTTTTTCAGCTTCCCGCAATACCCTAGGATAGATTCCATCAGGTCCTGCTGCCTTGTTTGGCTTTATTTTCCTGACATAATTCAAAACAACATCACTGTCAATGAAATCAACATCATGTAACTGATCACCTGTTGCTGGGCTGTAGTTCACAGTTGGCAGATTTGTCACATCCTCCAATGTAAACACTGATTTAAACTGCTTGCTCAATTCCTCAGCCATCTCACTATCCTCACTCAAAATAATCCCATTTACTTCCAGTGGACCAATTGTGCTTGAAACTTTACTTAGCTTGTAGAAACTAAAGAACTTTGTACTGTCCCCATTACAGTTCCTAGCCAAATCCAATTATTTTGCTCGTTTTGCTGCTCTGGTTTTCTGTTTCACAGCGTCTCTAGCTTTTTGATACAACCTTAGATTTACTATATTTGAAGCTTCCTTAAATACTCTAAATGCATCTTTCTTAGCCTTAATTGCTTTTGTCAAATCTGGTGTAAGCCATGCTGGCTTTCCTACTCTTCTTTTGCGCCTTTGCTTTTGGGGGACATGTCTAATCTGAATTTCCCTCAAGTAAGATTTGACCTTTTCCCACATTTCACTGGCATTTAAATCGGATAATTCTTCTTCCCATTTTATTGCTCTTAAAGATGCTCTCATGCAGTCAAAGTCTGCCCTGTTAAAATTTGGAACCTTTGCCAAATTATCCTTGATTGTCCCTCCTATAGGTGCCTTGAATCTCACTATGTTATGGTCAATTCTTCCCAGAGTTTCTCCTACAGTCAAGTCTTGAACTAAATCACTTAAATCCGAGAAGACAAGGTCCAAGAATGAGCCCTGCCTAGTTGGTTCTGTTACAAACTGGTGCTAGGAGTTGCTAGGTGTTGCTAATATTGAGTGATATTCGACTGATTAGCATTATGTAGGGAGTAGCTACGAATTGCCTGACAAAATATGGGAAGCCAAGGTGGCAGTCGGAGACGAATGTGCCGTACCAGTCACGGCAGAAAGCATTTCCTATTCATATGGGTATGAATGAATAGTTGAATATGAATAGTTGAAGATGAATAGTTATAGAGTACCTAGAACCTTGGTGCTTATGGCTAAGAGCAGGGGTGTAGCTTTGTATGTTTTTGGGACGGTACCTGTCTCCCCAATGTTGGCTGTTCCCCACACAAATTTAAAGTTTTAATAGGGAACCCTGTGTGGTATGCCCCCCCCCATCTATTTGTGCCCACCCATTGCCTTCATGTAGGCACTGTGCGCTCTAAATAAGTTTCTGAAACCTACACCTATGTCTAAAAGCCTGAAAAGGACAAGCAAAAGGTATGGATCCAATGGGACCATGCTAATAATTTGGATTTGGAGATGGTGACAAGTGGGAATCAAATCATGAACTAACTACCTGCATAAAATTGTGAGAACTTGACATGATGTGATATCTGATGTGGTGAGATAGACCAGTAAATTTTGTTTTAAGGTGCGTGGCAACTCCTTGAAATTGTTTTCCAATATAACATTTCTCAACATGAGAAAGATAATTTAGCCACTCAATTCTTCTCCAAATGCTTCCTTTTCAGTTTGAAAACGAAGAAAAAAATGGTTTCGGTTAGGTAATACAGCACAAAATTGTCCACAAAGTAACATGACCTAACATAGCCTAGCCTAACCTCCCTTTTGAGGGTGAGAAATAAAAAAAAAAAACAAGTGGAAAATTGAAAACATTTCCTGTTCAGAATTTTTTTTTAATTTAAAAAAGAAAACCTGATCCAGCTTAACCTAATCCAGCCAGATTATTATTGTGTTTCAAGGTGTTCACAAGACAAGTTTTGCACACATTTTGCCTCCATAAAGCAAACAAATGGGTTTGGTTTGGTTAGGTTCGATTAGGTTAGGTTTTTTAAAGTAATACAATGTTTTGAGAGATAAAAAATTATTAAGAAAACTGTCCCCCAAAAATCCCAAAAAGCTTGAGAATTGTTTACCGTCAAAAAGCATGCTATGTTAGGTTAGGTTAGACTTGGGTGGGTTTCTGCCGTGACTGGTACGGTATCATTCGTCTCCGACCGCCACCTTGGCTTCGCAGAATTTGTCAGGCAATTCGCAGCTACTGGCTACATAATGCTAATCAGTCGAATATCTAACTGTGTGTCTACGCCATGGTGGACCTCGGACTGTCAAAGGGCAATCGCCGCACGGCGCTGTGCCCACAAACAATAAAAAAAAAGCGTGTGCGAGCACACCTGTCGGAATACAATCTCAAACACACTGCCGCTACACAATCCGAACAGCACACCAAAACTGTTGGCAGTCTTTTGCCTCACAATTCAATAGGTTCACCCTACCGGCAGAATCGGGGACCTGGTGAAGCGTTTCAACCTGAAACGCCCATCACCAGGTCCCTTCCCCCAGCTGACGATGAAAGGACAGCACATTACTGACCCACAAGTCGTAGACCGCTTTAAACTTCACTACGCCGGAGTATCTAGCAACAGCAACTACGACACCACTATAGTAAGCGCTCTAGACGCTCTTGCCTACAAAGCAACTTTTAGCTCTAGCAATAGACAAATCTACAATCAGTCCATTTACTATGCACGAATTACACCTTACCCTCAGTAAGTGTGGAAACACGTCGGTTGGGCTGGACGACATCCATTACCAGTTTTTAAACGTCTTAGCAAAAATCCCCTAACGTACCTACTAGCGGCCATAAATGAACTGTACCAAAGCGACACCGTTCCCGCCTCCTGGCGGGAAAGCATAGTCATTACACTGCCAAAGCCGCACAAAGATCACTCCACCCCAAAAGGTTCCCGACCCATCTCCCTTACTGGCTGCGCTAGTGAGCTGGTCGAGCGCATGGTCAGCACTCGATTGACGAAATTTCTGGAACACAACGACCTGCTCGACGAATTTCAGTGCGGCTTCCAGCGTCAAAAATCAACCACAGACAATGTCATTAGACTAGCACATGACATCAAAAGTGGTCTACGCATCAGACGCACAACAATAGCTACTTACTTAGACACCACTGCCGCATTCGACCGAGTACACCAGTCCGCACTGACACACAAACTCCACAAGATAGGCCTACGACCGAGTACACCAGTCCGCACTGACACACAAACTCCACAAGATAGGCCTACGACCGAGTACACCAGTCCGCACTGACACACAAACTCCACAAGATAGGCCTACGACCGAGTACACCAGTCCGCACTGACACACAAACTCCACAAGATAGGCCTACGACCGAGTACACCAGTCCGCACTGACACACAAACTCCACAAGATAGGCCTACGACCGAGTACACCAGTCCGCACTGACACACAAACTCCACAAGATAGGCCTACGACCGAGTACACCAGTCCGCACTGACACACAAACTCCACAAGATAGGCCTACGCGGACACATGGCACACCTCATTCTCAACTTCCTCAGAGACAGGACCATTAAGGCCCGATGCTTGTTATTTTGGCTTTCGGGCCCCTCGACTGCTATGGTCATATTGCGCCCATAACTCAGACGGTCAAATGCGATTAGATACAGAACCAAGGTTCACATCTTGGCTACCGTTTATACGGTGCTAGTTTGCTGAGTTTTGTTTGCGATGCATATTAGTGAGGAGTATATATGGTTGAAAATGACACTTCAGACAAAAAATCGATAAGTCATCCCGATTGGACAATGCACGATTTGTTCGACAGGATATCACTAAGGGACGCCACCTGGGCATACCCAAAATGACGTATACGTGTGTGAGAATAAAATGGGCATGACAGCAGAACAGGCGAACTGTCAGAGGTGTACGACATCTCGGGCACTGCGGCTTGTTGTCACCGCTCAGAAGATAACCGTGAGTCGCATGAGTGTGCCCAATGCGGAGGCGGCACAGAGTAACTTCTTCTTTTCTAGACTTACGGCAGGATGAGGCCCATGGACCCAGACGTTGCTTGACGACCTTCAGCTTGTTTGTAGGTGTCGCGTCCCACATTGTCTGCCACTTGTCTAGGAGGAAAATAGAGATTTCTTGGGAATGGTCAGTGGCAGGCAGTGGTAATGACCTGGTGCACGGGGCACACGCTGCCCGCTTCGCCGCAGCATCCGCCAACTCATTTCCAGAAATTCCCACATGGCTAGGGAGCCAACACAGGACCACCCGTCGACCCAAGCGGTGAATAGCAGAAATTAGTACCCATTATATACCCAGTCATATACACAATACATAATTGTAATGGTAGAAATATATACATATGGCAGGAATCACGGTCTAAAACGCTGCATTGCCGCATTTTGCCGCTTAAATCGCTGCCATTATCTTGACACGATTTGTATGCAACTTCGGCTTAACATATTGATATAAAGTAATTGAGGGTGCTCCTTATGCTGATATGTTGCGAAAAACATGCACCTATGGTCATGGATTATGTACGCCTGGATTGGAAACCAACAGCTGTTTGCGTATCAGCCCACCTAGCGGAGGGTAAGTAAAAACACGGAAGCGCGGCCGGTTTTAGGCCGTGCGCCTATGGGAGTTCAGGGTACGCATTTCGTATTGACATTTTTCCAATTGATTCAGCCATCCCAGGAGGATTGCATCAGCCATTCATGATACAGAATTGATCGAGGAACCTTACCGTTATTTCCTTATTGATTTGTTTACGCTCCGTTCAGAAGTTGTCGTGGTGCCAAATGAAGACATTTGTGAGATGGAGCCCACCTCGCCCCAAGGGTCGGCCCACCGATGTTGATATCTTGATGACCTTTACCTTGAATCTTTATCTCTTATCTCTCTATCTTTATCTTGATCTTGAAATGATTGGACGAGGCAAAGTACATGAAGGCAATGGGCAGACCAAATTTAATTGGGGCGCACATTCCATTGGCTCCCATGTTAGAAGTTGCAATAATTTCGGGGATGTGTGAAGCAAACATTGAGGTGGCAGTTCACCCTCAAAGGAATATAAATCAGCACCCCTGAGTCGAACGACTGGCAAGTGGTAGCAAATCGGCGAGAGGTAGTGGCGCTGCCAGCTAGGGTATGTTGCGAGGGCTGATCTAAGGGGGAGGAAGCGAAAGTGCCGCCCCTTATCACCCGAAGGACGCCTCCCCTGGAGGTTCCAGTGTACCTCCTTCCTAAAATTTATCAGCGCAACGCGCTCCTCGGCCTGGGAACGGCAGTCCTCTAGAGGTCGGAACGCACGCCGATACTTTTTTTTGGCGAAAGGCACTCCTCAGACAGAAACAAGTGGTGCCCCTCTGGGAGATCGGAGTGTACCCCGTCCAAATGTTCTGGACAAGAGCCGCCCCTCTGGAGAAATGGCGCCTCCTTGGCAAAATCATAAATCTGTCAGTGGTATGGTATAGGGGGGGGGGGGGGGTGGCTTACACCCTCCATGGAACCTCCGCTCAATCCTATTTGCGGATTGGTGGGTTCGCCGAAGTCTGTACTCTCCCATTCAGTTGTGTAAACCACTTCACGGGAAAATGTCGGCCACAAATCTAGAGAGCAAAGAGGGTGGGGGCGAAAGCAGAACCGCTCATTCTTATCTGAGGGTGAAACTGCCCCCTCAATGCTTGCTTCCCCCACCCGTAATAATTTCAATTTCTAACATGAGGGCCTATGGAATGTGACCCCCCCCACCCATATTCATTGCCTTCATGTAATTTGCCCCCTCCGATCCTTTTAAGAAATCAACATCGGTGGGTCGACCTTTCCGGCGAAATGGGCTCCCTCTCACAGATGCCTTCACTTCGCATCACGACAACTTCGGAGCGGAGCGTAATAAATCAATAAGGAAAGAATGGTAAGGTTCCTTGATCAATTCTGTATCATGAAAGGCAGATGCAATCCTCCTGGGGTAGCAGAATCAATTGGAAAAAAAATCAAATACGAAATGCGTACCCGGAACCCCCATAGGCGCACGGCCTAAAACTGGCCGCGTTTCCGTGTTTTTACTTACCCTCCGCTAGGTGGCAGGTTGGTGCCGCTGATACGCGCAGATCAAAGGCGCCGACGCGGAGTTTCCAATCCAGGCGTATATCATCCATGCTATGGTCACCTGCATGCCATCAGATATAAATATTAACTCTGTATGGCTGACGCATCTTTTGCGTGATATATCACATATGGGAACTCAATTGGCTCTCTATGGCCGCTATTGCAGCAAATCCTCGGACGTTCTTCCCACTAACATGTCATAAGTGTATTTGACGCGTTTATGACGATATGGGGGAAGAATGGAACCACTTTATGACGAATAAAGGGGAAATGGAGATGCCTAATGCGCATGCGCATATCGCCAAAGAGCTTGGAGAAACCTGGAAAGAGAAAAAGCCAAGCTGCTTGGAAAAACCGGTAGGTAACAAAAAAAAACAAGCGCAATCTATAGGGAAAACCGTCCGTTTTAGCCGAATTGGATAGGTCTCTGCCTACCTAATGCGAAATAACCTAACCTAACCTAACCTAACCAATTCACTTTTGGCACGCATAACTTGATAACTAACCTAACCCAACATAACGTAACCTAACCTAACCCAACCTAACCCAGCCTAACCTAACCCTAGTGAAAAAATCCCATGGGATTGGCATTTATTCTCCATGGGACATATGGGATCCCATATGTCCCATGGAGGAAAACCTGGATTGTCCCATGATCAAAACAAAATCCCATGGAAAACCAGAACAGTCCTTCGTAGAATTGGGGCAGTTCCGTATAGCGTACCGGAACCCCGTCACGACTTTTGGGTGCCCGATCCCTTAGGCATCTAAGAGGCTTCCCTTTTTGGGCAACCGTGCCTAACATGCCCAGAGACTGGTCTAAGAGATTTCAAGTGCGGTATAGCGACCTGCACCAAAACCAACGAATAATTAATTAAGAGCTTAATCAGTCATGCAGACATGCAATATGTCAGATAAAATACGTGGTTCTGAAACAACCAGAGCAGTGGCTCGAACGACTTTCAAAATCTTCACAATGGAGGATCAGTCACCGGACCAATCATCAGCTGACGCTACTTCGATGATCACTGTTATTGGCAGTTGGGCGGCGGCCGGCCTGTTTGAATCTTTTTGTGTCAGGTCCACACGTGTTAGCCTTCTATCTTACGAACATTACACAACGATAGTCAATTATATTGGATTCACAGACACGGGAGGTATAGTGTGGTGACGATGGTAACGGTTGTGCGTTTCAGGGCAAGGCTGATGTCTAAATGAAATGCTACTGCAAGCTGGAACTGGTGATTTGGAGAGCCGATCATTATTGTGATAGGTACCTAGATAGTAGGTAGGTACCTAGGTAAATTTGTAGCTCAAGGTAATTTTCTATTTCTTGGAATTTCTTTTTATAATGCAATGTTCATGAATGTGCTTTACAAGATTGTGATGTGATAACTCATTTCCTCTACAAATGCATACTTTTTAGTTGGGAGGCAATATAACACCCATGAAGGGGCTTGGAGTTGGGTAATGTAGCGTGAAAAGTAATGTTCAAAATCAGAAAAAAATGCAACATATCCTAACCTAGCCTAACCTTCCATGCAAGAGAACGTTTTTAATGAAAACAAATATGAACATTTTTTCTCCAAATTTGTTAAATTAAAAACACGTAGACTAAGCTAACTGAACCTAACAATGCTGTTCTTGAAGATTTTTTTTTCAAAGCCTGACTTAAACCTACCTAAGCTACCACAAACTGCTTTTGAAGAAAAACAAGTTCTAATTTTTGTATTAATAATAGAAAAAAACAACATTG
Organism: Ashinkailepas kermadecensis; assembly: GCA_034440615.1. Lineage (NCBI taxonomy): Eukaryota > Metazoa > Arthropoda > Thecostraca > Neolepadidae > Ashinkailepas > Ashinkailepas kermadecensis. The sequence continues at coordinate 28,684 of JAOTOM010002708.1, forward strand.
TTTGATATTTGTTTTCTAGCTTAGAAAAGAGCCTAATCTAGCGTAACAAAACCTAATCCCTTTGTATGCTTCATGAAGGTAAACTGTGTAAACTCATCTCTTGGTTAATTTAAGCTGCAATAATACTCCTACATGCAGGGGTGTAGCATTGTTTTTTTTGGCAGGGCACTTGCCCCCCCCCCCAAATGCTGGCTGTCCCCCACCCCAATAATTTCAACCTTTAACATGGCACCCTATAAGGTATGCCCCCAATCCATTTTAGCCTGCCCATTACCTTCATGTATTGTGGGCCCCCCCCCAAAAAAAAAAAGAAAAATATATTATTCAGAAACCTATGCTGATGGTTGCCTAAGCCTCTGCCAGGACAGGGTTCACATCTTTTGTACAGCAGGTGGCTTTAACAACAATACTATTATCATTTAGGCCATTCACAGAATGAATGAGTCACATATTTTGCTGGTAAGGTTGTGCTTTAAGGTGTTTTGTGAATTCTTGGAAGTTATCCTACGAATGCAATGTTTATGAATATGACTAAGATGATGGGACTTCTCATTTTCTGTGCAAATGCTTACTTTTTAGTTTGTGAGTAAAATAACACTAGAAAAAGGGCTTTGAATTAGGTAACACCATACATAGTTATGTTTCAAAAATAAAAATGTGACAGCCTAGTTTATCCAAGCTTAAGCTCCCCTTTAGAGAAGCGAAAAAAAAACAATTTGACAAATTTCAAACAATTTGTTGTCTTAAAATTTTGCAACTTAAGAAGAATGTCTATCTTAATCTAACCTACCCTACCACAAACTGCTTTTGACGAAAAACACGTTTTTATACCATAAAAAATATCACACATTTTCCTGTTTTCTGTGCAATATGCAAGTACGCAAGTTGATAGAATGTTCATTTTAATTTTTTTTAAACTTCTTTTCCAAAAAAGGATAAAAAGGATTTTAAAAAAAAAAGGATTTTATGAAGAATATCACAATTTTGACAAATTTCCACAAGAGCAAATGGTTCCATCATCTTCATCGTGTTCAGAGACGTGTTTGTACATTTTTTTCCTGAAATGCTATGTCTGGTCTAATGGAAAAAGTTTAACCCAACCTAATCTAACCAAACCTAACCCTTTGTTTACCTCATGGAGGGAAAATGTGTGCAAAACTTATCTTGTAGATACCTTAAGCAGCAATAATACCCTTTTAATTTTAATGTTTTTTTGAAGCAAGAGCTTGGACTAGGTTAACTTTGTTTTTTTCTGAAGCTTAGTTTTATTCTTCATTATATCTTACCCAACTTGAAGCCCTACTTTTTGCTATTATTTTGCTTGCCAACTGAAAAGTAAGGAGTATATGAGCGCCGGCAGTGGCTGAGATGCAACATGTTGGCTGACCTTGCAAAAGCGGCGGATAATACACGTCAGATATCGTTCGTTTGTCTCAAAATATGAGTGTCGTACATCGTTTCATCCTGTTGCATGAACATGCTCTGGGAAGACCAGTGGGGTTTATGCTGGTTCATAAATTCCATCAGGGTCTGGGCTTCCCCACTGGGATTTCTCAGTGGGAATCCCTGGAGAATTCACCCTGGGAATAGTATGAAATCCCTCGGAGACTGTGTAGGAATCCCATGGTGGATTCCCATAGGGAATCGCATGGGATTCCCACACGATTGTCTCATGGGGAATGTTTCATATCCTGACAAGGACAATCCCATGCAATTTGATGGGTCAATCCCATGGGATTTTTTCACTAGGGTAACCCAACGTAACGTAACGTAAAGTAACGTAACTAAATCTAACCTAGCCTAAACTAACCTAACCAATTCATTCTTGACACGCATAACTTGATAACTAATTGCACTCACTTACAGCTGCGCAGAATTCAAACACGACCAAAGCGGCAAAATGTTAAATGTTGGCATTCCTCCCGCAAATCGGAACAGCACGCCAAGGTCGCGGGAATGACCGGAAGACGCCAATCCCAGAAACCGGACGTCAATGGCGGTATGCTCATGCGCATTAAGCATCTTCATTATTCGTCATAAAGAGGCTTGATTCTTCCCCTTATATCGTCATGAACGCACCAGGTACACTTATGACCTATTGGTGGGAAAGATCTCCGAGAATATATTGACTATTGAGACTAACTGAACGATAACACTGGCCTGTGTTTCAAAACTTTTTTTCAAAAGGTCGGAAGTTTCTCAGCTGTTCTAATACAAGTTTCGTGTGCTGAATCCGAAAATACTATCCATTTTTCTCGATTAGCTCAAGTTTTCACACTACGTCAAAGATAACAACTCACACACTGATGTATCAGTATGCATACTGCAGTATGATATATCAGTAGCGGAGAGAAGTGAGAATTGGGACGCGGGAGAAAAGGGACAAAGCATTATGTTTTAAAGTACAAGTCCAACGCTGCTTTTTATTATGTAATATTTTCTTATTAACAAGCGGCAGCGTTGGCAAGCACCGCCGTCTTCCTTTTCGACGCGCAACGTGTCTGTGTGAACAGTGAGTGGAAAAGGTTCTTATTTTGGTGCGTCAATAACTCGTTTCTTGGGATGGTATCATCAAATATTTTGTTCAATTACGAATATATTACTAACATATGGAATTTTGCAACATTTGACAAGTATTTTTGCTATTTGCTCGTGTGTGTTCGACATACGGGCCTGATTGATGGAAAATGGTGATGGTGGGAGAATTGGGACAAGCGTCCCAATTCTCCCAGCCTGTCCCATTGTAATGTTACATGTAGTTTACATGTAATTAACCCGTCATATCGCAATAAGGCATTTGATTCTAGTAAATGTAAGTAAATTTTAGTAAACTACCTCAATGAAACTACTGTCAACTGAGCCTGTAATTAACCCATCATATCGCAAAAAAGCATTTGATTTTAGTAAATGTAAGTAAATTTTAGTAAACTACTTCAATGATACTACTGTCAACTGAGCCTGTAATTAACCCGTCATATCGCAATAAACCATTTGATTTTAGTAAATGTTTTTAGCATCCGTCGAAGAGCTACTAACGGACTAGTTTAGCAAGCAGTAGAGACAACACTCAAAATTTTATCCATGATGATTTTATGCACCACAACTTTAAATCAAGAAGTGCTTCGTATGACACAATTTTGAGTGAACCGCCGAAATAATCACAGACTAACCTTTACCTATTTTAATTCACGTCCCAAATCTCCTTTTGAGTCCCATTTCTCCCTGTCACCAGTCCCAATACTCCCTCACTCGTCGTCCCAATTCTCACTAAAATTGCACTTTTCATTTTTCTTGAATAACAGAGTATATTCATTACTTTTCATTTTCAAATTTCAGTCTGCGGCGCACAAATGTCTGGGGGTTACTTTGAAATCAGGAATATGTCGCTCGCTGCAATGACACGGGTGCAACGGCGTGTCAAAGTTGCGGTCCGATTTTTATCTCAATTCTCACCACTCTCCCCTACTGGATGCATCATCTCTAATGTCGTTTTTGTGTATTTCCAGGTGTAATCTGAAGTCATGAGTCGGCAGTGTCAAAATCATCCAGACAGGTTCTGTTACATGTGTGGAAAGGTCACCCTACCAGATCGCCAGGCAAGCATAACCGACTTTGTAAAAAAGAGTTACCACGCATATTTTGGAGTGAAACTTGGTGATCAGGACAAGCCGTTTGCCCCTCATATCTGCTGCAAGTCATGTGTGGAAGGCCTACGAGCCTGGAAGAACAAGACCCGGAAATCCATGCCGTTCGGCATTCCCATGGTGTGGCGGGAGGGAAAGGATCATACCACCGACTGCTATTTTTGTATGACAGATCTGAAAGGAGTAAATCGAAAGAAACAGAAGCATGTAAAATATCCGGATGTGCCATCAGCCATCAAGCCAGTCCCTCATGGTCCAGATGTCCCCATCCCTGAACCCGATGTCGACATCGAGTCATCTTCCGACTCTAGTGGGGATGAAATGGACGCAGACGCGTCTGGTGCATATGAACCGACCGAGAACGATCGACCGGTACCGTTGAACCAAGCTGAGCTCAATGACCTAACGAGGGACCTGAACTTGTCCAAGGAATCTGCTCAGCTGCTGGGTTCACAGCTCCGCGAGAAACGTTTGCTGGCGCCTGAAACGACATTCTTTTGGTATCGGAATCGCGAAAAAGAATTCAGAGAATACTTTACCTTCGACGAAGAACATTCTCTAGTCTACTGCAACAACATCGCGGGCCTAGTAGAAGCAATGGGTACAGAGTACAACCCGGCAGAATGGAGGCTGTTCATAGACTCCTCGAGTAGGACCCTGAAGGCAGTTCTTCTGAACAACGGCAATAAGTTCGCGTCGATTCCTGTTGGACACTCCGTGCAACTGAGGGAAACGCATAACAGCATGGAACTTTTGTTGTCTGCTTTGAACTACAAAGAGCATGGTTGGCTGATCTGTGGTGACCTCAAGGTAGTAGGTCTCGTCCTTGGGCTGCAGGGCGGCTACACGAAATATCCATGCTTTCTATGCCTCTGGGACAGTCGGGCTGACAAACAGCACTATGTACAACGCGACTGGCCATCCAGGCATGCACTTGAACCTGGCTCCCACAACGTGCAGTCACGCCCCCTGGTTGAACCACAGAAAATCCTACTTCCACCACTCCATATCAAACTCGGTTTGATGAAAAATTTTGTGAAAGCACTGGATAAAGAAGGACGAGGATTTGCATTTTTGTGACAGAAATTTCCTCATGTGAGCAGAGAGAAGCTGAAGGCTGGTGTATTCGACGGTCCTCAGATAAGGGAGCTCATGAAGGATACTCGATTCGCAGAATGTCTGGAACAGTCTGAGCTCTCTGCATGGCTGGCCTTGAAGTCAATCATCACCAACTTCCTGGGTAATCACAGAAGTGCGGAATACGTGAAGGTCGTCGATGAGTTGATGGACAGTTTTCAGCAACTTGGTGCTCGAATGTCGGTAAAAATGCACTTCCTTAGGTCCCATCTAGATTATTTCCCAGATAACTGTGGAGATTACAGTGAAGAGCAGGGAGAACGCTTCCACAAATACATACGGGTGATGGAAGAACGCTACCAAGGTCGGTGGGATGTGAACTTTCTGGCGGACTATTGTTGGTGCCTGAAGAGGGATGTCCCATCTGCTCAACACAGTCGGAAGTCCCTGAAAAGGCCATTTATTCCGCAGTAGTGTGTACTGTTGGGATGCGCTCTGAATACACTTATGGTCCATCTGTTTGGAGTTTAAACCTTTATTTATGCTTCTGTCGGATTCACTAGTACACCAGGCGGAGCAATGTTTTGGTTCATATGAGTGAAATAACATATTTAAAAAATCGAGCTAGTCGAGCAAAACGGATGCCATTTTCGGAATCAGCATGAAAAACTGACCTAAAAACAGCTGAGACACCCTTGACCTTATAAATCACGCAGACCAGTGTAATGGACAAGTTTCATGTCGGGACAAACCGTATTTTTTTCCAAGTTTCACTACTGATTTTTAATTCTAAAGACGATTGTGGCATGCATTTATTTTTTAAAAGTCCTTAAAGAGCTTAAATAATCATAAAATCACTTCAGAATGCCTCGCTTTGTGATTGGTCAACACATCTGTGACGTCACGTATGTCGAGGGCAGCGAAGGTCCACCGCCGGCCATTCGATTTTACGCATAGGACGCTACCAAGGTTGGATTAATCGTGACCGTTTTAGCTTAAATGGCATCCGACCGTCGGGTGACTTAGATGTCCCGGCAGGTTGTTCGGGCTCTTGTCAAAAGGCACCCATCTCGGTATATCGGTGTGCCTCCAGAGCAATTCTATATCGTTGGTCTATTAGCCAATATGATTAAATATGTAAACAGAGGTCAGGCTTGACAGCGGAATATTTAGTGTCTGGCAATGATGCGCATACGATTAGACATGCCGAGTCACCTGCTCGCCGATCTGTTCGGTGTGAGCACTGGTTGCGTATCCAGGCTGCTAACTCTTGTCGTGCCTGTGCTTGGGAGCTGTTTAAACGAATTGGTTGCTTCACCAGAACAGCAACCGATCCGTGATAATCTGCCTCATGAATTTATGGCAAATTTTTCGTCCTGTGAAAGCATTATTGATTGCTTCGAGATCCAAATTGAAAAACCGGCTCACGCGGTCGCGCAGAGCATGTCATGGTCAGAGTACAAAAAAAAATGCAATAATGTAAAATATCTGATTTTTGTTACCCCTGACGGGCTGATCAACCTTGTATCGGATGGCAAACCAGGGCGCGTCAGTGACATGGACATCGTGTGCAGTTTAGAATACCTGGACTGTCTGCCCAACGGTGCAACAGTTTTAGCAGATAGAGGTTTCAAGGAGTTGGAGAGCGAGGCAGCAAAACGCGGCTGTTCATCAGTCCGGCCAGCAAGCGCTCGAAAGGATGAAACTCAGTTTAGTACCACAAGCACTCACTTTGTCCTCCATGACGTCATTCGGTTGAAAAACTTGGCGTAGAACTACCCGATCCAGACTTCACTGCGCGTCTCCGGCCTAGCCGCTTCGAGGCTCGACATATCTGACGTCATCACTACAAGTAGGTTTTTAAATCGAAGACAACACTTAACTGAAATCATTTAATTAAGTAGATGACGCACGACGAGACGCACAAGACGCACCTCCGATGAGCAAAATACTTCAGTTTTGTATACGAAATATTACATACGTTTTTTTTGCAACAAAATACCCATTACGTGAAACTTGTCCATTGAGTGGATCGTGGAAGGGTCTAAAAAAAACAGACACCATCTCACATACACCGTTTGACAGACACCATCTGGCAGACATGGCCGATATCGGCAACCGCTGGCTCGATCTTCATGAAACCTACACTAAACGATCGCCCGTGTGCCAGAGGCGTGCGGTTTGCACTTTCGTGGCCTTGGGTCAAGTCAAAGGTCACCAAATCGCCGAAAAACAAACAAAAATCCTGGCAGACATGGCCGATCTCGGCAACCACTGGATCGACCTTAATGAAACCTTCACCAAACGATCGGCCGTATGCCAGAGGCGTGCGGTTTGCACTTTCGTGGCCTTGGATCAAGTCAAAGGTCACCAAATCGCCGAAAAACAAACAAAAATCCTGGCAGACACGGCCGATCTCGGCAGCCACTGGATCGACTTTAATGAAACCTTCACCAAACGATCGGCCTTGTGCTAGAGGCGTGTGATTTAGACTTTGGTGACGTTGGGTTAGGTCAGAGGTTACCAAATCGCCGAAAAACAATTTTTGCTCACAGACCTGGCCGATCTCGGCAACCGCTGGCTCGATCTTAATGAAACCTTCACCAAACGAACGGCAGTGTGCCAGAGGCGTGTGGTTTGCATTTTCGTGGCCTTGGGTCAAGTCAAAAGTCATGAAATCGCCGAACACCAAAAAAGCCTCGCAAACATGGCCGTCTGCGTCTGCGAGGATTTATTTTTGTTTTTCGGCGGTTTGGTGCCTTTGACTTGACCCAAGGCCATGAAAGTGAAACCGCACGCCTCTGGCACACGGCCGATCGTTTGGTGAAGGTTTCATTAAGATCGAGCCAGCGATTACCGAGATCGGCCATGTCTGCGAGGATTTTGTTTTTCTGTTTTTCGGCGATTTGGTAACCTTTGACTTGACCCAAGGCCATGAAAGTGAAACCGCACGCCTCTGGCACACGGCCGATCGTTTTGTGAAGGTTTCATTAAGATCGAGCCAGCGGTTGCCGAGATCGGCCATGTCTGTGAGCGAATAAATGTGTTTTTCGGCGATTTGGTGACCTTTGACCTGACCCAACGTCACAAATGTCCAAACCGCACGCCTCTGGCACACGGGCGATCGTTTGGTGAAGTTTTCATTAAGATCGAGGCAGCGGTTTCCTAGATCGGCCATGTATGTAAGTCCAAAATTGTAATTTTGGACAAAATACATGTATGTAAGTCCATGTATGTAAGTCCAAGATCGAGCCAGCGATTGACGAGATCGGCCATGTCTGTGAGCGAATAAATGTGTTTTTCAGCGATTTGGTGACCTTTGACCTGACCCAACGTCACAAATGTCCAAACCGCACACCTTTGGCATACGGGCGATCGTTTGGTGAAGTTTGCATGAAGATCGAGGCAGCGGCTTCCTAGATCGGCCATGAATGTAAGTCCAAAATTTTATTTTTCGGCTATTTGGTGACCTTTGACCTGACCCAAGGTCACAAAAGTCCAAACCGTGCGCCTCTGGCACACGGGCGATCGTTTGGTCAAGTTTTCATGAAGATCGAGGCAGCGGTTTCCTAGATCGGCCATGTATGTAAGTCCAAAATTTTATTTTTCGGCTATTTGGTGACCTTTGACCTGACCCAAGGTCACAAAAGTCCAAACCGCACGCCTCTGGCACACGGGCGATCGTTTGGTATAGGTTTCATGAAGATTGAGCCAGCAGTTGCTGAGATCAGCCATGTCTGCGAGATGGTGTCTGTCAAACGGTGCATGTGAGATGGTGTCTGTTTTTTAGACCCTCCCGTGGATCATGCCTTGAACTCGGGCCCCCACGAAGTTAGTTTGGTAGCGGGCTTGAAGGTTTCCCTTCACTGTTGGTTTACATGCAATTTTACCGATTTTCTCTACGCTATCTTGCATGTTTTATGGCAATATAGATTACTTTGACGTATACCAATTGAAAGACCTATTCTTCAGCTTCAGCGAAGTGTATCCTAAATGATCCAGTAACAATCTTCCTGCCTAACAATGTCCCGTTTCCGGCAGGCTGACCACCAAGCGCCTCCAAAATGAAATTATTTTTCCCGATGTTGGTAGGCTCCCTCTACCGTCCAATTTACCTGGTCAAGTTGTCACCCTCGTTCAAGAGTGGAAGAAAGGACAGTCAGGGGAGGGGGACTAAGTGCGACATAGCTTCTTCCCCTCAGTGACAGGAGAGTTTCTGAAAAATAACCACAGAAAACCGCCTGAAATGATCTGACCGACCCCTAGACCGCAACAGGAGGCCCACTGTCGTCATAATAGGTCATATTGCCGCCACAGGAAACCAATAGCTGCCGCAGGAGGCAGGGGCGGATCCAAAACTTGTAATCTGGGGGAGGGGACACGTGTTTGGAGTGGCGCCACCGCGAAAGTACCTCGAGGGGTGCCTCTCCTGCCGAGGGGCGCCTCTGGCTGAAAAATTCGAGGGGGTTCGGGTGCACTCGAGCCTTCGCGGAGGGTCTCATTTTCCTGGTCGAAGGGACGCTACCTTTCATGGGGGGTGAGGCATATGCCCAACTTCCCTCCCTGGATCCGCCACCGACAGGAGGCGCCATATATCCGGAACAAGAGTCTCCTCGCCGCTGCAGGCCCCCTTCGGAAGGAGGCCCCGCAGATAGCCCACGTAATATATATTTGTGTATTTGTATATATATATATACATATATATATATATATATATATATATATATATATATATATATATATATGCGTGTGTGTGTGTGTGTGTGTGTGTGTATCTGATACATTAAGGGTTCAAAAGCAACCTGCACCAGTGGGCCGCAAAAGACATTGCAAATAATTCCCCTTTACAACTTATTTATTTCTTTGCCAAATATCTGCTTCCCGGTCCATAAGTACGGAACCACATGGAATAGGCTTAACCGTAACACTACATATGAATGGATACACGCGTTTGGTTTGTGGGTGCATATGCAGTATATATTGGTGGAGAATTGTGAAAATAATTGGTGTGGCAGGGGATGTTTGTCCATACCCGCTGATGTCATCTGTTCGCTATGTCTGTGTGCAGGAAGCTAGCTGCACCTGTTCTTGAGGATACAAGTCATAAATTGGAAAATTGCATAAAAACGGCTACCTTCGACCCAACTGCAGATGTAGCGTCCTTCTTGCGTGGTTCATAAAACTCCCCGAATACGAATATATCGAGTGTGAATATGTTCTTAGTACGATTTTTAAGTGTATTTGCGCATATGTATTTCAAGTGCGAATGTATCGCGAACTTATAACATAACCAGGCAACAACGGCAGCAGCACAATTACCTGCGTGGATCGCCAACTGTGGTTGGCGAAAAAAAAACAAACTCACAATATAAGAATCTTCCAACTGTAGCTTCGCCTGCGTTCATTCATCAGGCATCGTAGCCGTAATGTACACGTGGTCGGCACACACGTGGTGACCGTCTCTGTCACAGCGCGGCTTGAACTCGATCCAATGCACTGAACCGGGGCGGCAAGGGAACACACACGCCAGCGGGTAAGGCTACCACTGATGGTGGCCTCAGCTGAGATACCCCTGGCGCCAATGACGTCGCAGGAGCCGACGGGGACGGCTTCCGGAGCGGACACAGCAACGGCACCACTCGCGACCTGATCTGGTCACTATGTAAATGACCTATCGGCGGTCCGCGAACTGGACCGTGCACGCCTGACCCGCTGTCTGCATGATGGTCGGTGGCAGCCGGCGGCTGTCGAAGGCTGACGTCTTCCTATTTATTTATTTGTTTATTTCACGATACATGCCCTACACGTACAGGGGCTATTACGAACAGTCCTCTACGATTTGTTTTGAAAATCACATTTTAAAATCCTATTTAGGTAATCCAACACCCGTAGGTTTTAAATAATCCAATATCAGTTCGTTTGAGTTATTCAACATCGGTAGGTTTTAGGCCGTCCAACATCAGTAGGCTAGACATTGCGTGTAAAGAAAACATACGACCTTCAATATACCAGGAGGTGCTGAGTTGACATCAAAAGTAACGTTAAGGATTATACTTTATTACTCAACGTTTCGGCCAGGGGCCATCGTCAGGAGTGATATAAAAATGTCAAGTTTAACAATTGAAAAAAGCACGCGGGAAAAAAAGCGTGCAAATGACACGTGGAATGCAGAAAAGCCTCCTCAGTGGTGCAGACACTTAAAGAAACTCCAAACCAGAAACAAACTATGTCAAGATAGAATCCTCTGAGGAAGCCCGAGCCGATGTTCCATATACATATCGATACATACACTCACGCACATATATAGACATATATCCAATATAACGCGTAATACATCAAATATAATTTATGTTTATGTAATTTTATGTGATATACCAAGACGTAGTTTGCGTGTTTAGTTGCGGCCGTAGATTACGTATGTGTAGAGATTCGAGGACCTTCAGATCAGCGTTGTCCCTGGCTGTTGCTAGAATTTCTACTTTGAAGTTTGTGTTAGTGTCGCTGTGTTCCATGTTAGAATGTTTGTCGATCATGTGTTCGCCTAAAGGTGTGTATGCTCTCCGAAGTCTGGCATCTCCCAAGTGCTCATTGTACCTATCCCTGACACTACGTTTGGTTTCACCGACATAAAATATTCCAAGACAGCGGTTGCACGTTATTTTATAAACTACGTTTTTCAGCGTGCATCTACCTTTGAGCCCGTTGATACAGGTGTGGCACGTTCTTCTACCAGTAGGGCATGGCGGCATTTCCAGGGCTGAGCGGACCAGGTAAGATTTCAGCGTAGGTCCGCTAGTCCAGGCTACCCTAACATGGTTTAGATGAGACGAACGGATGGCTGCGTTTACCTGTCGACATAGTTGGTCATCGACAAATGGAAGTCTCATGTAAACATAGTTGGGATTACTACCCGCTCGATGCCGACGTTGCCCACTTATCCTACTCCTGTTATGAGGGTGAACAGCACGAGCGGCGGAGTGTACCCGATGTGCTGAGTATCCGTTTTCCAGGAAAAGAGTTGTCATCTTCGCAAGGCTCCGCTCGCATGAAATAGTATCCGAGGAGACTCGTGCTGCTCTCCTCATTTGGGATGTTAAAACGGCCTTTTTAGTAGCCATCAGGTGGGCCGAATCATAGTGCAAGATGATGGGAGCTGCCATTGGTTTAAAGTACAGTTCGGTGGTGTAGCTCCCAACAGCCTGAGCTACAAACAACGTACCAAGGAAAGGAATCGAACTGCTATGACCAGTATGTTCTCAGGTGAACTTGATGCTGGAGTGTTGTTGGTTAATTTCTGCAAAGAAGTCGAGCAGAGGGCCAAGCCATGTGTTCAAACACCAAAAATATCGTCTATATACCTCATGTAGAGAGCTGGTTTCCAATCATACTTAGCTAAGAAGATCGACTCAAGGCGGTGCATAAAAGCAATCGCTAAAGGAGGTGCACATCGGTTACCCATAGCCACTCCTTTTGTTTGCTTGTACATGGAGTTACCGAAACGTATGAGGTTATGGCTGAAAATATGTGTTAGTAATTTCACACAGTCCTGTACCCCAATCCCGAAAAGACAAATATCCTCCAGATTGTCCTCGATTATACGAATCACAGCATCTATTCCCTCCTTTATCGGAATGCTGCCATATGATTTTTCACGTCCATGGTGAAAACAATACTGCCTTCCGGAAGTTTGGTAGGAAACGTTTCTTTCACCCTCTGTAGGTACGACTCCGAGGTTATCAGATGGGCGGGAACCAACGCTAATATCTGGACAAGAATCTTGCTCAAGAACCAAGATAACCTGTCTAGGGGATCACCACTCGCCGACACTATAGGGCGCAGTGGAACCTCTAGTTTGTGGTTTTTGGGGAGCCCGTATAATTCCGCTGTGCGGCTGGAATGAGGAAGGAGAGATAACACTGTGTCTTTATGTAACTTCCCTGATAAAGTTTCCTTGATGATAGTACATGTTTCGATTTCGAGACGTTTGGTAGGGTTTGGTTGGGAAGGAATGCTCTGATAATCGTCCGTTATTTTCCTGGCCTTTTCAATGTAATCCGTTTTGTTTAGCACGACGAATCCTTTGCATTTATCTGACGGCTTTACTATTACATTATCGTTGTTTTTCATTTCCCGAAGTACTTCCCTCTGTTTCGCATAATTGTCCGACCTTTTGTTCGATGCTTTGTTGTGATATTTACATGCTTTTATAACTTTTGTTTTTAAATCTTTCAACTCAGATTCTAATTGAGTTGTGGATCTCGGTGGTTGGTATGCAGGAGTGTTGGGAAACATGGGGCGAAGCTTTGAATGACCTGTGCTAGAGGTGCTTTGTGATAAGCCTGCCTGCGGTACCTGAGGTACAGTTTGCTGTTTTGTCTCCCTCACATTCCTCCACCGCAAACCATAGATCGCCCTTTCTACGCCTGATTCTGCCTTTTCCAAGCAGCTACGATCTACTTTTTGAGCTAACGCAAAATTAGTGCCTTTGTCAAGCAATCCCAATATATCTGAGTCTAGAGGTAACTTACTTAGATTAGACGTGCGATTTGTACGATATTGTTCAGTGCCATCGCCGTTGGTGTCCGTACCGTGGGTGCCAGAAGTAATGCAACTACCCGAGCTCTCTCCACTAGTAGCCGCGTGGTGAAGTAAATTATTTTTATCCGGGAGTGGCGTAGGTGGTTGGTACGATGAATGTGTACCTAGGCGAAGTTCGTCCTCTTGTGGTGCGCTGCGGTCGGCTGCTGGCCTCACGCCGCAGTTTCTGACTCCAGAAACAACGCTGGAGATCGTCAAACACAGAGACCACCCAAAGCATGGCCAAAGCCCACCCAAAGCTCCAAACAGTCACAACGCTGGGCACGAACGCACTAAACAACGAAGCGCACCAGACCCTGTCCGCACAGCAGCGAAAATCGACAACACTACGTGGTGAAGCACCAACATCACTACAAACAGATGTTTTCACTGGGCCGCAGTGTTTGTCCTCCTCTGTCCTATCAGTAGGCTAGGTTAGGTTGAATACATTTTTATTGATAATTGTATGTTATTTTTTATTATATACCACCACAACCAAAACCTTTTCCCCACACTTCCCATATGTTGTTGAGGTTGGATAGCATGTATCTGTAGTCAACTTTCTTCTTGTTTAAAAAAAAGTTATTTGAATGTTTTTGATTTATTTTCAATCACATCAGAAAACACCAGAAAAACAACATTGTGATCAAAAATGGCCCAGGGACTTCTCATACATGCTTGCCATTTTACACAAATCCTATAATTGTTGATGGAAAAAATCAACCTAAATAGAGGCATCACTCACTTGTTATCTCATGATAACCTCTCCTTACTAAGTTTGAGACATATACTTAAATTACACAGGTCAGGACTTTGAGCAATCGTGCTCCAATCACCTAAACACAACCTATATAATGCCACACACTCCAAAAGACTTGATACTTTTCATCAATAAAGTTGAACATGTGTTCCCATGACAAGAACAATGCTATTTTTCAACAAAAAGGATTGTGCTTGTATTCCAGACTAAGTTGTTAGATATAACAAAATAAATGTACAAACTGGTTAAAATAATTAATATCCAGCCCACTATATAGGAGAGAAAAAACTTGTGCAATGTAAATGTACCTAATTGTTATATTTGTCACCTGATATTATTCTTTGTCCATTCTGTAAAAAATGTAGCTCATAAATGCACCATTTCAGTCAGCAGACCTAGCCCAAATCATCTATTTCTCGTACCTTTGACCCTAACTTAGTGTAATTATAACAACATGAGGATCTTAACGTGATTGTTATTTCTATGCACTAAGAACATATTTTTTACCAACAAGCACACACATTGGTAGACTTCTAGTTTAGATAGCAAACAAGGTTTTGACAGAGATATTTGAATTCATGCTTATTAACATGCCTAAGATAGTGTAACCACTCATTTCCATTGCATATGCTTACTCTTGATTGAAAAGCAAAATAATACCAAAAAGGAGGGCTTTCAATTGGGTCATATGCAATAAATAATTATTTAAAGCTTTATAAATTGCAGGGTAACACAACATAAAATTAGGTAGCCTAATCTATTTTCTCAGAGAAAAGTATCAAAATCTAGAAATAAAAGGACATAACCTAACCAGGACTATCCATCTTTTTCTTTGGCAGAGGAAAAACATTGCCAAAATGCAAACAAAGCATGCAAAACACAAAGCAATCTTGCAAATTATGTAAACAGCAATAATGCAAAAAGTTTCAGGATTACCCAGGGTTTTGGCTGGTGGGAATAGTATGGTGGGAATAGCTGATGGTAGGAGACATTTGTTTCTCTGCAAAGAGGCAGGGTTAAGCAGTTCTTGTTTTATGTTTCTTCTCTTATCAATTTCTTTGAAATGATTGGAATATACTCTTGGTTCCCCAACATTTGGCAACTTAGAGACATGTTTTATTGTGTGCTAAAAGATTTTGCTATGGCAGAATCCTGATAAAAATGGTGTAACCATATTTCTTCTTTATTAATTTTGCCTGCCCAGTTCCACTTCTATGATCTGGTACTGCACAGTAAGGCATGGCACCTGAAACAGAGACGTGTTACGTTTGAACATTATATCTAGATGCTGAATTCATACTACAGAAAAACAGACTGCAACTCATGGAAAGCTTCAGGAAGGCATTCCTAGCATGACAATTGTATTGTACATAAATGTTTAATTATGCATGTATAGTCAATAATCCATGCAAAATTCATCAAGGAAGAATGCACCATGCTCTGGGTCTAGCTGGCCTAGAAAAAGCTAGGTTTTAACAACTGTTGTATGTCAATGTATGTAGGTAGGTACATGTTTGGAAAAATAGGCTGCTCCTGGATTTTTGGAATCCAGAACATTATCCTCTCCAGAAAATTATTTCTTGTTTTCCCATCTGGAGGTTGAATTTCCTAAGTTATTAACTGTTTAACAATGAACTGCTGTGATCAAGTAAGAGTGCTCAAAATGCACTGAATGGAGTGCAAATTGAGTTACGATGCATAAGGTTTGGAGAAAAATATCCTCCATACTGGATGACTACAAAATATTCCTCTCCACATGTAGGATTACAATGCACAAATCCAACCTTACCTATGCATGAGAATAAATGTGTCGGAACAAATGTTCACTGGAAAGAACAGGACAAGATTATAACTCACCTGGTCAGCGGAAGGCAAATATACTCAGTTGTGTAGAAGCAAAATAAAAGTAACCATTGCGTATGATTTGAGAAAAGTCTTCTACAGCCATATTGATACCATATTTAAAAAACCTTCGGATGACGTCATGCGGGCTTGAAGGAAAACTTCGATCTACCTTCTAGTAAAGGTATCTTGCCTTGAACCGTCCATGAAGATTTAAGCAAATTGCAAGCTTTTCAACAGTCGGGAGAACCAATAGTACTTGGTAAGATATGAGTCTAAAATGATGAAAAATGGTTTTACAAGCTCCTGATGACAAGATACAAGTAATTGAGGGTGGATTTCATTGGAACCCATGCTGGAGAACCCATCAACCTCACCAAAAATTCTGAGCACCTCAGCTTCTGTAATTGTAATCTCAATGTTTGCTGTATTGGTTCCAGTGGTTTGGTGTGGGGCTGTGTTTGTTAGTCTATGTGTACAATATACTGAGGAAAGTGTCCCAGCAAATATCTCAGCCATTTCCTGTCAGTCACTTGTGAGTCCAGTTGGTATCCCCCTCAATGGCACCAGGGCAGTTCTGACAATTTCCTGGTGTATGTAGGTCTGTATGCAATTCCTTTGATGATGGCTTGAAAATTAATGGTAAATTTTTATAAAAGATGTTTTTTAATTTGTGGATTTTGGGGGAATATGTTTGTGAACGTGATTCGGAACATGCGACCATTTGTTTTCGGTGCTCATGCTTACTTTTAAATTTGAAAGATGACATCATAGTTGTGTTGTACTGTGTGATGATGTCATAGGTATGGCACCGAGGCTTCGATTGGATAACGCTACAAATGGGTTGTGATAATGAAGCTGAATGATATATGGCACTGGGTCACAAGTTGCACACACCATTTTTGCACGAACTTACCCGGAAGTGATCCATTATAAAGTGCCAGGTGAGGGATGGATAAATTATGTAACAAAAACAGCAGTGCAGCATGGATGGTGCATTATATAAATTCTTGCTATGATAAACCGAGAGGTAAGCACAAGCCCTGAAAACAAGTGGTTGCATTTTCCAAATCATGTTCGTAAACATTGTATTCCTAAAGAAAATGCTGGGAATTTCAAAACACCTATAAAAATAATACCAAATTAATGACAACTCATACTTAATCTGGGGGTGAATACTGAGGTTTCTATGCTGCCTATTTAAAATCTTTGATTGATCTCAGTGAAATACCTACCTCCACCTGTGTAGACTGTCTACCAGAGTGGTTTCTGTTCTGCTTGTGCTTTTCCATGCAACATTTTCCCTGCATAATAGACTGAGGAGGTCTGGTTGCCCATGGAGGATGTTCGGGGGATGAGTGGTCTAGGGGTAAGATGCTCATCTCACATTCGAAAGATTGTGGGTTTGAGTCACCTGTTGCTACTCTTCGCCCGTGAACAATCTGTGTGATAGATTGGCGACACTATGGCTCAACTGTTGACGTGTCGTAAAACCAATAACCAACCAACCAACCATGGAGGATGTTCCTTTGGCACAACTCTGCATATGTATAAGTTTGTGAGAGCTGATGATATTTCAAAGAACCTTTTGCACAGACTGCACTAGTGCCGAGGTGCTAAAACTAAAGCCTCCAGTAATATTCAGACAGGCATTCCTTAATATCTACATAATTCCCTCTGTGCCAACACCTTTTCAGTGTGGCATTGCTTAGTATGGTTGATTTGCTTGCCTGGAAATGATAGTCAATTAGAACAGGGCATTGCTTGTATTGGGGAAAGGGGGGCAATATCTCCATCGGTCACACCCTATCTACTTCAGATGTTTAAATTAAGTCCAGGGTGTTCCACAGTCAACAAAGGATCTACCTCTGGGTGTAATACCCACTGTGTCAGCAACACCATCTGGCCTGTGCACTGATGATCTGATTGATTCAAACTTAATTCCATGCTTTACATATAAAAATACATCATGCTTGGTAATGGGACCAGTTGTGTCAGTTCTCACTATCTCATATCTGCTATATCTACAAGTGAGCTAGGTGCTGTTGGCAGCAGCCATGTTTGTTAACTACCAATATGTCAAGTTTTTTTTTATCTGAGAGAATGGCAGATGTTTATTGGAATTGAATTATTTGGGGTATATGAGACCCTAGATCTTAGTTTAATGATTTGTTTTCCCAACGTTACCATGCCTATGTATGCAAAACTCCTGACATTATGTGTATGTTAGTTCCCTATGAATGTAAAGGGATTTAAAATCATCATGTTTTGCCATCTCATAAGCTTTTTCTAGAAGCTTGTGTTGTCTTCTTTTGTCAATATCAGCTATCTTAGCCCTATAAATGTCCTTATCCTGACTCATACAGACAATATCTGACAGGACAGCCTCAGTTAGGTTAGGCTTTTGCTGTAAGTTAAAAGTGAAAAAGATGGAAATTAATCAAATAGAGCTTTTTCTTCAAAGCCAGTTCAGGTTAAGTTGGCTCAGGTTAGGTTTTTTAATTTGAACTTTTTTAGAACAAAATTATTTGGACGTTTTCTATTTAAAAAAAAGAATGTGTTTCCTTGCATGGAATGTTAGAGGTTAGTTTTGGTCATGTTACATTTTCCCATTTATTTTATTTAGTACCTGATAACTTAGGTACACCTCTTTATTTATTTCATTGGTGATCAGCGGATGAGGTCAGCAAATGGGCAAACATCTGATGAGTGTTGTGGTGCATTCTTTACTTCCAAAATTCCCTTACATGAAGATAATTCTGAAATTGCTCCAACAAAGTTCTTTAGCAGCACCATTTCATATGGCAAAAATGCTGATAGTGCCTTTCAGAAGTGAATATGGAAGTCATGGGCACCAAATGACTGTAGTCCACCTGCCCTTAAACCCAAATAATCAATCAATCAATATAGAAGTCAATGGTCAATTGAAGAAAAACCTGCTGTGGGTGGTGACATCATTATGAGACATCCTGGGCAGTTTGGTTTGTGGACTGCCTGTAATTTGTATTTGTGTCTGTGTTTGACATTATGTGATGCCATTATGTTGTTTCCATACCAGTGTATGACTCACTTCAGGTTTTTACATGATAAATTTGTGCTTTAGGTTAATTTTTGATTTTTTAACTTTCTTGTTCCAGTGCAATGCTTATGTCATAAGCATTGCACATCATGGTCACCACATTCATAAGTTATGAATGTGGTGACCATGATGCAATCATTTATTTCCTCTGCAAATGCTTGCTTTTCAATTGGCAGGCAAATTATCATCAATAAATGGGTTTTATTTGGGTAATATGGCAAATAAAATGTTTTAGGAAATGTAGCAACAGAATCTAACCTAGCCTAACCATCTATATTACACAAAAAAAAATAACAAAAAATTGGAGAAATTTCATCAAATCTTTTTCTCGAACTTTTTTTTCAACTAAATCCTAATCTAACATGGCAGACTAGCTCTAATGAAAGTAGACACAGGCTTTGAAATGGACAATAGGTTTAAGGTATTGCAAGAGGGGTAGAGTATTGCTGCTTGGGATGGAGGTGTGAGTGATGGAGAGAGAGAGAGAGGGAGGTTTAGTCATAGGGGACTCTAGAGTTAGCTATACCAACCTATCATTTTGCAGTAGGAACTCGAGTAGAAGGACTCGAGTTTGCTTCCCAGGTGTAAAGGATGTTTGGGATAGGTTAGAAGGAGTAATGAAGAGAAGTGGAGAAGGTGCAGCAGTAATTGTACATGTTGGTATGAATGATGTAGGAAGATGTAAAACTGGGAAAAGAATAAATGAGTACAGGGATTTGATAGGTAGATTAGCTGGAAGTAGGAAGAGAGGAGTGGTAGCATCCATCCTTCTGGTGGTAAGTGCAAGTGCAGAATGGTATTCTAGGGCCATTGCACTAACAGCAGGGTAGCTAATATTTGTGAGGAGCTTGGGGTGAAGTTCTTGGATCTGTGGGGGGGGGATTTTTGGGGAGGGCTGAATTGTTTGCATTGGATGGGTTACATCTGAGCAAGAGAGGAGTGAAATTGCTCATCAATAGGTATGAGGAGGCTCTGAGTAGGGAACAGGGAAACTAGGCAGGACATGGGGGATTATAGCTGATAAAGATATAAGTATTGCAATCAAGGAAAGGAATAGCTTGTCATGTTTTTATGTAAATGCCGGAAATGTTACGAACAAAATTGGGGAACTGCATGCATATATGTTGACTGAAAAGCTAGATTTGGTATGCATTACTGAGGCATGCGTTAATGAAGGTATTTTTGGAGATAACTTGCAACAATTTCAATTGACTGGCTACAACATGCATGCTGATCAAAGGAAGGGAAGGATAGGAGGTGGGATACTCCTGTATGTCAGGCAGATAATGAAATGTCATTCCATAGAGGATAGGGTACATGGCGAAGGAGTAGAATCTTTGTGGTTAGATACCATTCTGAAAAATGGAACAATATTTAGGATTTGGGCATTCTACAAGCCACCAGGCCAGAATGGAAACACTCACAGGTTGATGCAGGAAGAGATAAGTAGGAAAGTGCATGGGAGAACTGTATTGTTGGGGGACTTCAACATACCAGGGATGGGAGACGGATGTTTAAGCAAGTCAGGAAGAAGTTTAATAGCTTGTTTTTAGGAAAATTTCTTC
Organism: Ashinkailepas kermadecensis; assembly: GCA_034440615.1. NCBI lineage: Eukaryota > Metazoa > Arthropoda > Thecostraca > Neolepadidae > Ashinkailepas > Ashinkailepas kermadecensis. The sequence continues at coordinate 49,228 of JAOTOM010002708.1, forward strand.
TTTCAGATAACACATGAATCTACAAGGGGAAATTAAATGTTCCATGACAGATCGGCTGATGCACTTCACCCCATATTTTTATTGAGACCAAAATTTGTTCACAGGGCTTTGGCTCTGATTATGGCTGTGCAAATTTCAGCCTGATTCTGCCAATGGTTTTTGAGCTATAGTCTCCAGATTTATTTTTAGGTCAAATAACATGGGTTGGTTTGACGATGGATATCTCATGAATAAGAAGGGTGGAAAATTATATGTATTTCAGAAGAAAAACGATCAACTGTAACATTCCCGAAATAAAATATCAGTATTTTCTACATTTGACCTCATGACCTCCCATTACCCCTAGCCCATCAAAATTGACAAATTTGATGGCAGAAATAAAAGTGGGCATGATTTTGCTGACCAAGCAAGTAATACAAAGGTGTTCTTTATAAATATCCGATATGGCTGTCAGCTCTTCATGATTTTGAGATTTTGCAATTTCCGGGTAGGATGGATTTGGTGTAAGCTTTCTTCCATTGGAAAGCTACATGAGTTAGAACAATGACATACAGACATATGATTGGAAAGTTTTTGTAAGAAAAAATATTAATGCCTTTTTAATGTAGATCTTATAATTTCTGTAAAACAAACATTACGAATTTCCAGGTCACTGGTTACCGATAGGTCACCTATGGATTTATTTACGCGTAGCGACGCAATTGTACTTCGGAAAAACTGATATGTATTGAATAACATCAAACATGGAAATAACGCAACCCGACCCTATTGAATCCGGTTCTATTGCCTGCACATTGCATCTGGCGCGGAAGGTAGGTACCTATAACAAACATGAGGATCACTTTGTGTCAGCGACCTGATCAAATCATTATGGTTTTACCGTACGTCTTGACCGTAACGGGTTCGATAATGTGTTGTATATTATACCATTTTGTCTAGTTCTAGATTGGATACTTCTGTGTGACTGACTATGTTATGGGCGCTGCATGACCACTGTAGTCGATGCACCACTAAGCCCCAATAAACAAACAATGTGTCGGCGATCAAGTTAGGCAGGTTTATCATTTTGTGCTGAAGAAAAAGCATTGCGTATCTGTGGACTGCTCATGACTATGTGTTAGTTGGTTATTGGTTTTACGACACGTCGACCGTTGAGTCATATAGCGTCGCCAATCTCTCACGCCGATTGGTCGCGGGCGAAGAGTAGCGACAGGTGAGACTCGAACCCACAATCTTTCGATTGTCAGACGAGCATCTTACCCCTAGACCACTCGTCCCCTGACTATGTGTTAAAGGCAAATAAAAGCAGAGGTGTTCGTCTCGCGTATGTCTTCTCTTTCACCACATCCGTACTTCGTACATATATCCGTACTTCCCAGCCGTGCATAGGTCAATATTATCCAGCCTGGTGGCGGTTCCGAGGGAGATAAAGGCGCCGGCGTTGATGCCGGCGGACAGCAGTGGGGTTGACATCGAGAAGGAAACGATAGCACGTTTGGAAGAGCCGGAGCAGTGTACGAATCAGTTTTCGAAAACGCCTGGTGGAAAGAGGACGTGGTGGATTCTTTTTCGACATACTTAAGCGCTTCAAAGCATTTGTGGTAGTCAATGTGTCAATTCTTATCGTCGCCATTTATTTATTTATTTATGTATTTCACGATACATGCCCTCCACGTGCCATGCACAGTGAATAACAAAAAAAATGTTGCTGAAATATCGGTGAGCCTCATTGAAAGCGTGAGCATCCTCACATTACCAGAGGTCTGGTTTGTGTGTGGAATTTCCAATTTCAAGTTTTTCAAACCTTAAAAAGAAATATCCGATTTTTAAGATTTTTTTTCGCAATCAGCATCAAGAAATAAAAAGAATGAAAAGGATACACCGAAGGGAAACTTGATACGAACAAAATTCGGAATTCTGTCAGGCATAGAAGAACAAAACATGCCAAAATCGACAAATGTGTAAAATTCATTTTGTGGAAATGTTTGAGCTCAAAATTGACTTTCCACGAAGAAAATAAGTTCCATTGACTGCTGGCTATCTGTACCTGTTGAGAAGTCTCTTAAATATGCGATATTCAAAGCTATACCAATTTCTGAATGCACACGGAATTCCAAAATTAACTTGTTAAAAAAACTTACAGATTTAAAAATAAATATCCTGGACCAAAGCGATGCGCCATAATGACTTGTTTCAGATGTCATCTTAAAATCATCTGTCAATTGATATTTACCATCTCAAAAGGCCATTTCCAGAAATCCAAGTTGTTTGCCCCACTTTTATTACCAGATTTGATGCCCTACTTGGCGTTCCAGTGACCAGAATTCACAGAAAACGGCCGGGGACGAGTGGTCCAGGGGTAAGATGCTCGTCTCACAATCGAAAGGTTGTGGGTTGAGTCTCACCTGTCGCTACTCTTCGCCCGCGACCAATCGGCGTGAGAGATTGGCGACGCTACATGACTCAACGGTCGACGTGTCGTAAAACCAATAACCAACCAACCACAGAAAACGGCCAGAAAACTTTCACCCGTCGCGCAAAAATACTACGTTAAGAATTTTCTTCCTAGGAATTTCCGGGAATATTTTGACAATTATGAAGGTGCCCACTGCCCTAGATTCCATGTTCACCCCCAAAATTCGGCTTCGGCGCACTTCGAAATCTCCACCGTTTGTAATGATTTGGTTATCAAAGCCAAATCGACGCCGTTTGATTTGCTTTCATTTTCCTAACATATGTACCATTGTGCAGCAGTGTCCCATGCAGAATGTTCACATGCGCAGTGCCTCAAGAACGTGAATAATTGAGTCACATGAAGGTTGTGAAAATGATGCTCCCAGGCACAGCCTATGTGCACTGTGACAGCAGATTCGCTTGCAATAGGTGTTCAACTGTACGTCCATATAAATGATGCTCTGCAGGTGGAAATAAAGCATAATTGTACGTCTTGTTCTGATGTTGGCATGGTCGAATATGGTCAGACTGCATCGTAATGTTTCATGGCATTCAGTACGTGTTGCAGGTATCTATCAGATGTTCTGAAGTAAATTTACGCCACTACACGGAAATATGCTACACTACTATGGTGATCATAAAATGTTCAACCCTCGTTAAGGAAGCTACAAAAGCTGCATGGAGACCTACAAATGTGTATGTTGGAAAAACAAGTTATCATCTGATGTTGATTTCGTTGTTCTATACCGTCGTTCTTCGATTGTGCACTGCTTGGTGCAGTGCAGTAATGTGCAATGATGTGCAATATGCAGGGAGTGC
>JAOTOM010002708.1:55000-115045 GCA_034440615.1 Ashinkailepas kermadecensis
CCTGACATTCCATGTAAAAATTAAGCCAACAATCTGCCAAACTATCACAATACACATGTGCATTTCAATTTCATCTCTATATATTTGCCCATATATTTTACCAATCATGCGATGTGAAATGTGCAATATTCACGAATTAAAGTGCATGTTATTCATTGGCATGCTATTCTTGGCATGCTATTCATTATAATTTATAAAGTACTTACATTGGGATGCAGCTTGCAGTTTATCCCACCATGGAATGCAAATTATGGACTAGGTATAATAGGTTCTGTTTTGCTGAGGGGAAGCCATGGTGTTTGTTCAGCTATGCCACACATAATTTGTCATTGGCTTTTCCATTATTTTACTCATTTTACCCATAAACATACTACAAGCTTTTGCTGTTGTACGCACCGCATTGCGCCGGATTTCAAACAAAAATATTAGTTGCTGTATTACCACGATAATAGATTACCTACCCTTCCAAGCTTCATATTTTCCTAAGAATTGGTAACATTTCAGTTTTACAAGCCCTCGTCTTAGTATCCATGACGCGAGTCAGTTGAACACCTTTGCATGGAACCATCCAACATATAGTTCCCTGTGCATTTCAGGCTTGGCCGCTTCGAGACCCCACATATGTGACGTCATTGCTACGAGAAGGTTTTTAAATCGATGGCAACATCTAAGTGAAATGATGAAATTATGCTGTAAATGCTTCGCCTGTGAGGACAAATATTTAAGTTTTGTCTACCAAGTATTATTACCGGGTTTTTTTTTGCAACCAAAAACCCATTACGTGAAACTTGTCCATTCCCTCTATTGTTCTTAGATCAATAGTATAGCTACAGAAAATGTTGGTAACATGCAAGACATTGAAATCAAATGATATATATGTTAGTTAGTTAGTTAGTTAGTTAGTTACTTACTTAGTAAAAAGGTAACGTGTAGATTTTCACCTTTCCAATTAGAGCATAAGATACTGATAAAAGTGTTGATTGCAGTTACATGTAGATCTATGATGTCCCATGGGTATCACTAAAAAGGCTTCTTAATATGTCGGAAAATGTTTGGTGACATATTTTCAGGCACATATCCAAGTAATTTCGGTGCCCCTGCCAAGTTTTGGTGCCCCTCCCCTTAGCAAATTCGGGATATGCATCTGGCTCATGGAAGCCATGATGCAAAAGCATTACAAGGGTTTCCTTAAAGGGAGAAAAACAAAGTTGAAAATAACGCCTATATCACGTGATCTACATCAGCATAACACGATGGAGTAGTCCATCATTGTGTCCAGTGCTGTTCCTTGCCAGGACTCCAACATCATTTGTATCATTCACACTGCACTTGCGTTGCATCATCGCTTCTCGGCCTATGGCTAAGATCAAGTGTAGTGGTAACTTGTGTTGCATCATGCTAATTCCAAATGAAAAGAAAGATATTCGATGTCGTGCTACGACACTCATCTGACAGGTCAAATCGTAATTGATGAATTCGCTTGGACATCATTAATCACGATCACATAGCATGCCAACTAGCCCGAAAGGGAAGCGACCGCGTCCCGAACCGGCGACGTCCTGCTTGACAGGTGAGCGGGTGACCGGGGCACCGCCAGCCAGACCTCATCGCCAGTCAGACCGTCGGCCAGTGGCGTTCACGTGAGGCCTCGCCAGCCGCGCAGCGCCGGCGCGCGCGCCATGAGCGCGCCACTGCCGCCGTACCTGGAGCGCGACGACCACCACAACCGCTGCTGCGGCAGCCGGTTCTGGTGCATCGGCGACGTGTGCGGCGTGCTGTGCGGCGTCGTCACCTGGTTTCTGATCGGCTTCGCCGAGTACGTGGTGATGGGCGTCATCCTGCTGTCGTGGCCGAACTCGGTGGTGCGCCTGCTGCACATGGTCGTCTACAACGCCTTCACCGTGCTCGCCTTCTCCAGCCACGCGCGCACCATGCTCTCCGACCCGGTACGTGGCGCGGCCGTCGGGGCGGCGGCAGCCGCCGGACGTTGCCTGTTCGTGATGTTGGTGGTGTTAGCCGAACACGTCAAAACCTGCAATCTGCCGACGTTGTGGCATGTGGGAATGATGAGCCTTGTAACTGTGCTTGAAAATAAGTGCTATCCAGTCCAATCTTCATGGAAGTGAATTCACAGCCAAAATTTCGTATGTATGTGAACAACATGTGTGGATAACTTTTATGTGTATTTTGTACTAACATGCTGTTGTGAATACCTGTGTTGCATCTTTCTCCGTAAGTAACATAGTTTGTTGTTGTTTAAGAAAGCTGATGTATCGAAGGCAAGATGTTTAACAAGAGGGGAATATTTGTACATGGTGGATTTCCACTCACCCTCGTCCACTACCACAGCAGTGGGACTTTAATGTGTGGAGCATTGCTAGGCACCATTGAAGATTTCTGTCAGGACTGTGTCAGGTCGTAGTTACAGTTAGACGTGAATGGTGATAATTGCCTGAAAAGTACTTGCAAATATCCAACTGTTCTCAAAGTAAAGGACAATGCATCCAGTCAGTTCATATTTGTATTCATGAGATGGAGGATGGTTGAGGTACCATTGGCGATATTTATATGACCTCATGATATGGAGGATGGTTGAGGTACCATTGGCGATGTTTCTGTGATCTCATGATATGGAGGATGGTTCAGTAGGGCGGGTCATACTCCGGTGACAACATTAATCTGAATGAAATTCTAACATGATGGGTGTCTAAATGATGTAGTTTTTCACGAGGAATTCAAATATGAGTTTATTTTTGGATAGGACTCCTATAACCTACATCTTTCATGTATTTTTAATCGCCAATTTTACCCTTTCGAACGCATCTTTGAGATCTAGAAAGATATAAGGGAAATCAGGTATATTGACAAAACCAATTCAAGTTTATATCCTTTTTAACAAGTGAACGGCATGCATAGCACTGGATACAATTACAATGAACACTTCGTGACGTACTAAACTTTGCCAGGTTGCACAAGTCCTGCTTTGACTCATTCTTGGACATCAGCCTTCTGCTGGTTACCTGAGCCCTGATCCCTCTTTTCCTGTGAGAAGTACTTAGCAGAAGCATCAGTCACCATTTTAACAGCTCTCTCAATAAGTCACGTGTGGCAAGGCCAGCTGAATCCCTTCATGGGGGTGTTGATGAAGTTCTTCACCTCCAATGTGCTTTGGGAGCAAATGAGAGGTGACGCTGACACAAAATCTGACAAGCTGATGAAGTCACCAATGCCGAAAGCATCATGATTGATGTCAGGTGTCCTGGTTCTGACATTGGAGTCCAGCAGCTGAGTGTCTGGGGCCTCCTCTCCCGTGATTGGGACTCTCTCCACACCCTCAATCTTCTCCTTTTGATCCTTGGAGCAGTTTTTGGAACAACACAACCAGTAGTCGATCCAGGAGTGCTTGACCTTCACAGTGAACCGACATGGATAGTAGAGTCCAATGCTGAATTCCACAATGAATCTCAGATTTTTCAAGTTCTTTCATTTAAGTCCGTGCTTTGACACCCAGAGCCTGATAAGTCTGCTGGCTTTAGTGAACAAATGACTGGTTCACTGGTCCAATCTCCAACAGGGCCAATCGTGCAGGAAGCACTTCATCCCTGACTGCACAGACAAGCTTAGAGCCATAGTGTGGATCAGTTGAGAGATATTGAATGGCCTTGTTAAGCAGTGTGATCAGTGAAGGGCCAACAGAGATCCGGGGAAGTTTGGATTTATATCAAGTATGCAGCAGATCAAGGAGCTTTTCTATTGACTTATAAAAATGTATTGTCTGACAGATTAGTGCCTTTAAGGTCAACAATGAGACGGCACAGGGGAAGTTCACAGTGTGCAGGCTGCACACCAACCAGACCAGCTTTCTCCCCAGGTGCAGCTCCAACTTCCGCACTACTTCAACATTGACACCAGTGTTGACATTTGTTGAGTCTCTTCCAATGGCCCTATCCAAGGTCTCTTTCAGCCGGGAAAACAGGACCTTAGCAATCTGCCCAGCATGTGATTCCTCTTTAGTTCCTTTCTCTGTGGTAAAGTGGAGCAGATGGTAGCTGCCAGGTTCACCAGTAACAATATAGTGTTCTCCCTTGATCTTTGCAGGAAATAGTTGGTCACTGCCCTCAGCTTCCATCAAATCCATCAACACATTGGTCAGATGAATCCGCCCATCAATGAGGATGCAGAATTGGAACCTTATAGTTGTTCTGTACCTTCGCTACACGCTCAGGGTCAGTTTCAGGGAAGAGCTCAACTTCAGAGACCAAATCATCCTCAGCACCACTTCTCTGCAATCCCAGGTCCTGATCACCATTTGCCAAAAAGATCTCAACATCTTTCATGGCTGCTTTCTCTGCTGCTGCAGCATTTTCTCCTTGCTCCTTCTCCCTTTCTCTGCCTTCTTTTCCATATCCTACCCTTACAATGTCCTCACCTCTCTCTTCTTCTCTAGCAGATCAGGGCTTCCCATGTGGTGGAATCCTTTACTTCCAGCCTTCTCATTCTGTCCCTTGATGAAGGCAAGATCTTTCACAGGAATCTCCTTTTCTCTGCTACAGGAACAGCTAATGTGGACTGGCATGTCACAGCCCTCACAGCCTCCCCCTCACAACTGGTAATTTGACACTTGTAAGTCAAAATATCAAATAGCATGTCTAACTTGACTACGGACTTCTCTTTCGCATCAAATTTGTCCTTCCCAAGAGGACACCGCACTGTCGAATTCCACACCTCATTGAGCTTGAACATGATCACCTTTTCAATTACAGCAGGTGGCTTGAAGAGAGGCATTTAGCTTTGCTCCACTGGCAAATTAGACCAGGGTAGATGTCACTCACCACCTGGTCTACTAGGTGGTTTCTCCTGTCTTCTTCACCCTTAATTGTCTCCCTCAAGTAGATGCCATACCCCAGGATACTTCCAGTTGGTGTTTTTAAAATTATATTTCCAGTTCCCAGGATACTCCCCAGGTAACCTTCCAGTTGGCGGTTCAGACACCAACAGCTTCTGCCCTTTGCCAGAAAAATTACTTAAATGAAAACTTGATGTCTTCCTTGTTCTGGCTTGATACATGTGTTTAGCTAGTTAATAACTCAACACAATATACCATGAAGTTCGCTTAGTCCTTCCCTTCCCTCCTAGAACAAAATGGCTGAGTAGACTCCCCCTCCCCAAATCACACTAGAACAAAATGGCTGAGTAGACTCCCCCTCCCCAAATCACAGACCACACAGAGCGACACGTAGTGACCTCACTTGAGTATTACGCTACAAATATCCCACGCATCACTTTAAATCTGTTCGCCAAGAAGGTATGCGCCTGAGAGCGTCGTTCGCATCAGTTAGTTTTTGTGGTTTAGGTGCGCATCGACTGCATAGGTGCGTCGCTCGCGTCGATTTTAAAAATTTAATAGGCTAAGTCACTAAAGTTTTTATTTTTCACTCGATAAACCTCCTAAGAACATCCATATTATTATCATTACTCAGCTAGATTGGAGATAAAAAAATCAAATGGAACTCATCCGGGAAAAACAGCAAGATAATCCCTAATTTTGCCATTTTCAACTGCAAATTGATGTAGGTTAGGTTATCAGAATAAAAAATAAAAGTCAGATTTGTGCTCTACACAACAAACTACATTATTTGAACACCCCTCGCAACTTATTTACCCCTAAAAAAATGCATATTATGACCCACCCTAATGGTTCAGGTACCATTGGCGATGTCTGTGATCTTATGAAATTCAGAATGGTTCAGGTACCACGGGCTATATTTATGTGATTGCATGAGATGCAGGATGGTACCATTGGCGATATTTCTGTGACCTCATGAGATGAAGGATGGTTCAGGTACCATTGGCGATATTTCTGTGACCTCATGAGATGGAGGATGGCTCAGGTGCCATTGGCGATATTTCTGTGACCTCATGAGATGAAGGATGGTTCAGGTACCATTGGCGATATTTCTGTGACCTCATGAGATGGAGGATGGTTCAGGTACCATTGGCGATATTTCTGTGACCTCATGAGATGGAGGATGGTTCAGGTACCATTGGCGATATTTCTGTGATTTAGTTTTCATGTGTGGCTGTGATCAGCTATCACAAATGAATGTGCACATTTGCCTGTTGCCGCTCTGTTGTCGAGTGCTGGTGTCACGGTTCACTGAGCGCTGTCCGTCTCCGGTAGGGTGCCGTTCCACGCGGAAACGCTACCAACGAGGCAATGCAGTGGGCCACACAGCAAGAGGGTGGTGTCGTCTACAAGGTGGGTGGGTGCCCCAGGTACTGGTGGAGACTAATCATAAGGGTGTGTCAATCTACGTCCCTGATTGGTTGTCTGTCCTGCCTGCGCCGCAGCTCCATTCGGGAGAGAGAGAGAGAGAGAGAGAGAGAGAGAGAGAGAGAGAGAGAGAGAGAGAGAGAGAGAGAGAGAGAGAGAGAGAGAGAGAGAGAGAGAGAGAGAGAGAGAGAGAGAGAGAGAGAGAGAGAGAGAGAGAGAGAGAGAGAGAGAGAGAGAGAGAGAGAGAGAGAGAGAGAGAGACGATGTAGCTGGGACTTGGCGTTGCAGTTGCGACACCTGCAATTCTGCCTGATAATAAGTTGAGAGCGATCAAGCATCGTCTCGAAAAATGGAGTTCGTGTTCGCGTCTTCATAGGCGACACGAAGTAGCGTTGTGCCGCTTAAGAATAGGGCATACATATGCAACTCATTCGTACTTGCTAACCGGTAATGAATTCCCGCGCTGCCCGAAGTGTCACGCACCCCTATCTGTGCGTCATGTGCTGCTCTCCTGTCCCGGTTTTGAGGAGGGGCGTAGACGCCACTTTGGATGCGTTCAGTCACTGTCACTAAGTAAAGTTTTAGACGACAACTCGAATTTTGTCCAATCGGGGAAACTTTTTGATTACCTCGCCGAGGTATCATTTTCTGTAATATATGCACCAAGGTGAAAGGTTTAACTATGCCATGACATTTTTACGTTCCGTTTGTTACTATGATTACGCAATAGCAGTATTCTGCGAAGTTTAACTAGCATATGCAATATATCGAAGCGTAAATAACTTACTGTTATGAGCGCTACATGGCCGATGTAGTCGATGCGCCCTAAAGCCCTAATAACTAACTAATAACTAACTAATAACTAACTAATAACTAACTAATAACTAACCTGCAATTCTGCATTATCCGTCTGTGGGCACGGCTGAGGATTGTTGCTGACTTACACCGTCCTCTAGTGTCCAAAGTGCTGGAGCATTAAGCCAGAGCGAGCCCACCATTGTTCCGTGTGCAAGCGGTGCATACGGAAAATGGACCACCACTGCCCCTGGGTCAACAACTGCATCGGGGAAAACAACCAGAAGTTCTTCGTGCTGTTCTTGGTGAGAAGAGCCTCGGGTGTTCTTATTGGTATTGACACTGGTACTGTACCGACGCTTAAACATGTTAGTGATCGAAAGTTTGTCTGGGAGTCCAAACATTGTCTTTTTACAATTGTTGCATATTTGTTCAGAATTGTAGATGCACGACTCTTGTTTGTTTTTGTTGTGTATTCATGCATAGCTCGCCTGCTACTGCTAACTGAACAATGATGTATCGTCTGAGCGTCAGTCCGTCAATATTTCGTATTCTGATGCAAGCGTTTATCTTATCGGTCAGTCTCCCAGGAACGCATCACCAATTGGCTACATCAGCTGAGCCCGGGGTACAAAAATGCATGTATGATCGGTGTAAGCTGTCGATTGTTATTCGTGCCCTGGTTAGCTGTTGTGATTATCTTTCACGCCTTCTGGACCACAGCGTTCTTTCAGTGCATCAACAACCATCCTGGATCATCCGGTGCAACAGATCTATCCCTTGATACCTCACCAATTGATTTATCCTTTCCAAAAATAGGTGCATTCAGTTCTGTATGATGTGAAAGAAACATATGTCCTCACATAACAGCTGGCAGTTGGTGCGATCCTAAGCCCAAATAATTAATCAATCAATCGGTGCCTCACAAATCCCTCCCTCAACCTCCTCCCCTTGTATCTATCCTTCCCCTGTTCACTCCCCTTCGTCCTTTGCAACAAGTTCGTCTCTGTGTAATAGTAGATCCTCTTGCTCACCATGCTCCTTTCGTCCATTCAAGGCCTCGTTCGTTGTGCGCAGCATGCATTATTCAGCAGCAATGGGAGTCTTCAGCGGTGGAGAAAAGTCGTCTTTAAGTCGTCACGTATGACATTATATCCTGTGCTGCTCAGTATCATATGATAATACGGAGAAAAAGAAATGGGTGCCCTCCCTGAAAGCGGCGCGAAGTCGTCCCGTTGAGCATATACCTATCTGCCTCTTCTGACATTAAGAGTATCAAATTAGTTTTCTCAGGAAACTTGTGTCGCAAGCCATCAATGCTTCATAATTGTTCTGTAGTACGCTGAGAAAGCCATCAAGCAGCAGCGAATGTGGTTCGAATGTGCAACCACTTGTTTAACGACAGCCTCGCTCCGATACCCGTCCTTCCTCGTCCCCTCTATCGTACGCTTCTGCTTGTGTCTAACGACAACCTTCCCTCCATATCCCACACGTCTCCACCTAGCCATATGAGTTGGTCATTTTAGGACGCTTGAACCCGAATAACTAACTAACCATGCGCCTCTGCATGTCTGACGACGGCTATACACGATACGCCTGCAGCTGTACATCGGGGCCATCTCGGTGCACTCGCTGATCCTGGCGCTGAACCAGTTCGTGTCGTGTTTCCACAACGAGTGGAAGGCGTGCAGTGTACACACGCCGCCGGCCACGGTCGTCATGCTGCTCTTCCTCATGTTCGAGGGCGCGCTGTTCGGCATCTTCACGCTGGTGATGCTCTGCAGCCAGATCCAGGCCATCTGGACGGACGAGACGGTACGCCCTGGCGATGGGCCTCCAGCCGGCCGAGGATTCATGCCGGGGACTGGGGCTGGTTGTACCCAAGGGTCTGGATAACGTTTGTGCACTTCTGGAGGAGATATTGGATCGGTCACGTGCGGACAGAGTATGTCCGAATTCGGAAATTTGAGTGGAAAGCGGCACCTGTCTTGACTTACATATCTTGATCGCACATCTTTGCCGATCAGATCATTGCTGCCTGGTTAGCTCAGTGGATAGAACACTGGCACACAAAGGTCTCCCCGTCTTAGCACCACGGATGGAGTCGCTCCGTGCGCTCGCTATGAACGCTTCCGGCTGGGATGGCCAGTCGGCAACTGGCCAGGCAAGGTCGGGGCACAATAACCAGGCGGCCGTGCCCGACTATATGAATTCGTTAAACTCCCAGCAAAACTTGCTATAGAACGGGAATTATCCGATCGGGAGGTGGGTTCGGGGTTGATGGAACAAGCTTGCGCTTATCGTTAATTCCGATATATTATAGCCTCCCCAACAACAATGCGAACTAACTTTGTATTTTAAAAAAAATCAGCTGCGTCCTTCTCTGACCCATGGTACTTGGATGTATATCTTTTGATATTTTTTAGACCTGTGTTTGTGAGAAACGGATATTTTCATTTATCTGACGCGTATCTAACACTGAATCTGGTCACCAATGTGCACCATTGTGCGCCATCGTAGTGTGTGTTGACCGTTGGTGTCCGTTGGTGTCCGTTGGGCAGGGTATCGAGGCACTGAAGGGCGAGGAGGTGAGCTGGCGGCGGCAGCAGCGCTGGTAGTGTGTGTTGACCGTTGGTGTCCGTTGGGCAGGGTATTGAGGCGCTGAAGGGCGAGGAGGTGAGCTGGCGGCGGCAGCAGCGCTGGAAGAGCATGCGTGCCGTGTTCGGCCGCACGTGGCTGGCCTGGCTGTCGCCGTTCACCCAGCCCACGCTGTCGGGCAGGGCGCTGCGGAACGTGTACCCGGTGTGAGCATCCGGCCTGGACTGTGAGCATCGCAACTTGGGTGCCGATGCATACGCAGATGGGCCTGGTGCTAAAGGTGGTGGTGGTGGATGTCATCGAGTGAAGATGCCGCTTTGTACATAAATACTGCCGGCAAATGGCTGCTGTTTTGGGGGTTTTGTTTATGGTGAGCTTCTGGCATAGCTGAGAAATGGTCATACGTTAATATGGGTAAGCGATATCATACATTTGACAGGATCATATTGTAAGCTGCACTGACGTGGAAATGAGCATCACAGTGCAGTGGTGATTGGTCTTCAACCTCATTGTTTGCCACCTGCGCCATGTGAGTGGGTGTTTCCCCAGATTATCTCTGGAATCAATCCCCCAAGCTAACAATTGAAATCTCGATTCCACTGATCTTGGCATTGCCCTCTTCCTTCTTCGGTCATACCATACAGACCATCGCTTAGTGGTGGACACGGCATGTTCGTTAGCCTTAAATACTTGGGGTGATCGGGACTGGATGTTCAAATTCGCTTTCTGGTAAACCATGAGCTATAAAGGATAAGCGATAAATCCCTCGCGAGAAGTAGCCAGCCCTAGACCGACTGTTCCTTTTCCAGCTCTGCTTCGCTGGGTGGCGGAGACTCTGAGGCTTCTGAGCGCGACTCGGCCACCTCCTCCGAGCCGTCTGAGCACGCGCCGCTGGGCGCCGGGAACCTGTCGGTGTGATGAGGCCCATCTCACTACGGCGCCCTGTGGTGCGGCACGGGTCCGGCTGGGCCGACCGGCCGACTGCCTGGTCGCGACTGGCTTCCTCGTGGACCAGTGGTGTCTCGGCAGCGGTGTGTTGCCACAATAGCGTATCGGCGGCAGTGCGACCGCTGCGCAGACTTGGACCAATCGGGTAGCCATCTTATTGAGCCGAACCGATCACGTGTGCCGGCGCGGTGGCTTTCTGGTCTACGCTCGACCAATGGACGATGAGGATAAACGGCGAGGAGCGTTGGTTATGACGTCACGTGGAGAAGTACAGTTGTGTCGCATGCTCTTCCGCATCGAGTGCCGACCGGGTGGAGGAGTATCCAAAGGCAGGGCAAAAGCGGCAGTGGTGCTCATTGGGAGCTACCCGGCCGGCTATCGCGACAGTAAGCTGGTGCCCATTGCACTGCACTGACACTGGTGGGGGCGCTTACTGCGCGTGGTATGGGCGCTAAATGCTCTGTCGATGCGCCCTAAAACCCCAGTAACACAAACACACGTACCTGGCGGGGTACTCATACTGACTGGTATCCGACACGCGACACTGGTGTTGGCGTCGCCTGGTACCTGATCTACCACACTGGTTCTCCAACTGACCAATGGCTGGCGCTAGTCGAGCTGGGGAGTGAAACCTCCAGCAGCTAAAGCAGCAGAAACTGAGTGAAAGTTGTGTTTTGTATAGTAGGTAGCGTACCGTATGTCGAGTATCGCAGCTAGTGTATCAATGTGCGTGCTATTAGCGTACACCGCACTGTTGTGTTGCACTGCTCATCGTCGCGCTCCGGTGAAATTACTTGTTATTGCACTATGGATGGACTAGCGGCCAGGGATGCACCACACGTCACGTGCCGCATGACGCGTCTGCCTCTGTCATCGTCTTGTAGGTGCTGCTGGGTGCAAAATGTCACAACTAGCTGGCGCGCCCTAAAACACCAACCCTTCACTACTTTCGAAGATGCTTCACTGCGTGTCATGTATCAAGCAAACTGCTATGAACACTTTACATATTCTGCATGTGTATGCGAGACAAAGTACGCTGCGTGTGTATGTGTCTGTTAAAATAGATGACTGGCTCAGGAAGTAACGGTTTTCATGGACACTTGCATAATGCATACCGTTAATAGTCGGGTTGGTTATTGGTTTTACGACACGTCGACCGTTGAGTCATGTAGCGTCGCCAATCTCTCACGCCGATTGGTCGCGGGCGAAGAGTAGCGACAGGTGAGACTCGAACCCACAACCTTTCGATTGTGAGACGAGCATCTTACCCCTAGACCACTCGTCCCCGACCGTTAATAGTCACCAGTTGGGCCTGACGTGTTTAGATTTTCGACCTGGTGCAAGGTATATATATGTGTCGCGTGAATAGCGTTGGCTGTATAAACGTATAGAAAGCTGGCGCACTATGCCCTCACTGGAGTAGCGATCATTACCTCTTGGGTGCGGATGGACGAGAAATGCTTCAAATGTGGTTTGTGCCCTAATATCCGAATGTCGCGCCGCTATTGTCGCCCATAGTTGTGGTATGGAGTGTTTCGCCTTTCTGCAACGTTCATTTATTTTCCGCGCTGTGCGGAACTGGCGGAGGAGATGTGGTATCGTGCAGTGTTACTGTTACGATAATGTGGTCATACGATCCGTGGTGCGAGTCACATGTTCTTTACTGCCCTGTGAGTGCGACTTCTCGGGTGATGTGGCGATCGATGGTGATCTCTGCAAGAGGCCAGTGTACATTTAGTCTGCGTGAATAGCCGGTGTGTGTAGCGAGAGCGGGCCTTTTTCACAGTCTATCCGGTAGCGTGTCTCCTCCAGCACCGCGTGTTGTGATAATGGTGTGAAATCCGTCTCTGATCGAAGCATATGTTGGTGTATGTTGCATTTCGCGAGAAGTGGAAGAACAGTCGAGATTCGCCTTTCGGCTGTAGCTTGCTGGACTGCCAACATAAGCATACCAGGAATATGTGATCGCTTGAGTATGAGAAAAGTGTGAAGTGGAACGTGAATCAAGATGGGCTCATCGAACCACGTCTCGCTATTCGCGGAATGATGGCTGATGCTAATGCTGATGATGCTGATGCTGATGATTATCGCCGTGCTATATCAAACGCGACAATTTAAGTGTGCGCTATCTCTGCGTGACACGAGGCGCCGTGTTCCAAGCTGTCCGCGCACCTGTGTCGCGACTATACAGTCACTGCCGCCGACTGGATACATGCCCAGTGCTTAGCTGGGCATAGCCGTTCGGCGTCCTGCAGCATGTGTGCTGCCAAGTGTGTTCAACGTAAACGCTGGAAATTATTCAATATTTATTCGGAGCTAAGCATTCTGGTGTACGATACTCAATTAATTAATTAATTAATCACTTAATCTCACTTTCGGATACTCAAGCTTGCTTTGAGTACATTGTGCGGGCTGTGGACGGCGACCGACTGCACACGTCCGAGGCAGGTGTCGAGATGTGAGGAGCCGAACCAAACCGGACCCAGTGAACGTGGCGGACCGCGAGTCGTCTCCAGTAATGGGTGGTCGATGATCTCAGGCGGCCGCTGCCCGCCGTGACGTCCCGAGGTGTACGTCGGTCTGTCTGTCAGTCTGTCTGTCTGTCCGTCCGTCCGTCCGTCCGTCCGTCCGTGTCTGTTTCAGCTGCTCCTCTGTGCGTGTCTGTCCCGACCGTACAACGTGATCAGCATCGCTCGCAATACATGTGTGATTCACAATCGCAGCTATGGGGCTGTTTTTTTTTGTCGTGGTTTTGTATCGTTAGCCACATAGGTGGTGTTTTATATGCTTTTGAGGGGGCGCGTGCCCCCTCAATGTTGGCATTACCACCAAATATTTTCAACTTTTAGCATGGGACACTGGAGTCTGCCCCCAATCCATGTGGGCCTGCCCGTGGCCTTCATGTATTTTGACCTCCACCCGATAATTTTCAGAAATCACGACCCGTGCACACACCACTGTGCTCCCGCCAGAATTTGTGCCGTCACTTTGGCAGGATGGGGAGCTACGAACATTTGCTTCCAATTTTTGGCGGCTTTGCCGACGGTGGGGTGTGGGCTGTGTTGAGTTGTGGTGTTCTCTCGGGTTGTGTGAAAGAGGACTTTAACTAAGCTGACTGGGCTGGACTGAACCTCTTATTTGCTGTTATGCCTGTGTGTGGTGAGTTGTGTTGTTTGGATCCCCACGACATCCACCACCCATTCCCCCAACCCCAGCCGGCTTGGTGTTGTTGGACCTCCCTAACACGTATTTATATATTGTGCGAGCTCAAAGTGTTGGTAACATTATATAGGTAAGTGAGTGCCTATAGCCAAATTAGAATGAATAAGTTGTATTATAAAATTAATGAGCATGTAATTTGTGCGTGGTTTGAATGCCTTGTCCCGAGTTGGGACTTTTTGGATGGTAATAGTTGTATAATTTTGTGCAATGTGCCGCACGAAATGGGTACCTGTGTTGAGCCCCAAGCGGCTCCCGCTGGTCCTTAGAGCTACCTAACACACATTCATTCTCCTCATTCACTCACATTCGCTCGTCCCATTCACCCTCTCCTT
The DNA here is from genome assembly GCA_034440615.1 of Ashinkailepas kermadecensis. Lineage (NCBI taxonomy): Eukaryota > Metazoa > Arthropoda > Thecostraca > Neolepadidae > Ashinkailepas > Ashinkailepas kermadecensis. The sequence continues at coordinate 69,170 of JAOTOM010002708.1, forward strand.
ATGAATTAATTAATTCCTTGGTCTCCAACTTTTGCTCCCCCCCCCCACTCAGCGGTACACAAACATATCGACAGACCATTGCTCTATTTTTTCAGGTATATGAGCCAAATATTTAAACCTTTCATTGCCTATCATAGCTGACCTCGCCATTATTGGCAGTGTTCCTCGCCTGGATAATCTTAATGCTACGAGGAGGCATTAATTCTGTACTGGCTCCGAGGGCTTATATAGGTGCTCTGGTGTCCGACCGACCTACCTAACCTTATTACAGTCGACGCCGCGCTGGCCTCATTCGCCGTAAACGTGCGACCAGGCCTACGTATCCAACGGGTGGGCACGGATCCCTACCACGTTGGGTGTGTCCCCTGGCCGTCTTTGTATCCCCTAACCTTTCCTATCCTACCCTTTCAGCCCCGGGGCTTACGGCATACGAAATCTGTCCGTGCCTCCTCTGAGCCACTGCCCAATCCGTTCCCCACGTACAGTAACTAGAGGTGGACTAGCGACCGTGCAGTGTTTTGCAATATATCATATTGTCCGGCGCCGAACTCGACGAGCGCAATGTTTGCTTCCCTTAACGGCATCACATGCATACTGTGCTCGAAACCCATCTGCACCCCTGGGTCACAGAGGCCAGCGGAATTTTGCGGTCAAATAACCAGAGCAGGTGAGCTAATGCCTCAACGAACGACATCGAGCGACTTTGGCGTACGTGAAAGCTGTAATCAGATAACCATCATATTGTATGTAAAGGAAGATAACTTGTCAGACTTGAAGTGGTCACCTCCTCATTTCGTTTTTAGAGGGGCTGAAAGACAGGTAAACGCATTCGACGGGTCGCAGAAGTTAAAGAAAGCGACTGTGTCGTTAAAAAGTAAGTTGGAGCACACACTGACCATTGACATACCCACATCCGGAAGCAGTCCTACCAAGAAACTGAAGCGAGCTGAATCAGAAGATTTGACCAGGTACGACCGTGTCAAAACTTCGAATGGTACCGAATTAGCTATCCCCGTATTAATACGGTGATCAATATTATATTTAAGATATATTTACTATATTAAATATATTTAATAACAGGATTAATATTACAATTATTTTAAGTTTCCGGACACGACAGTTATTTCCATTGTAATACTGATGTATTACGGTCAGAGGTAGACGATTGGTATCAATTTTTGATATTTATGTTGATATATATTTCAACATTCCATGTTCCACGATTAATATAGCACATACATACATATAAAGACATAAAAGATCAGTGCAACTATGAGCCACAAGGGCCCTTCTTGGTTGCATTTTTGGACACTGAACCAGTTGCCCACCAAATCTGTATATCAGCCCTCCCTGGAATACGGAAAAACAAGCCCCCTATTCTTATGATTGTCTATGCCGTTTTTAAAGATGTTCAGTGTTGCTACTGACAATGGTTCCTGGCAGCTGGTTCCAGTGTTCGACTACCCTGTTGGTGAAGAAAGACTGTCTTAACCTTGTCCTGCTGTGATTAACTTTAATTTTGAATTGATGACCTCTAATTGCATCATTTCTGTTAAATTCAAACATTTCCCTGAGATATCCCTGTTCCTGACCATGAACAAATTTAAAAACCTCGATGAGATCTCCTCTCAGCCTTCTATATCTAAGTGAAAACATATTCAATTTCTTCAATCTTTCCTCATATGCCAGGTTGCCTATACCATTAACCATTTTTGTTGCCCTCTTTTGTACTCTCTCTAGAAGCCAACAATCTTTCTCATAACTAGGGGACCAAGCTTGGACACAGTATTCTAAATGTGGCCTGACATGTGCACAGTAAAGCTTCCTGATGACCTCCTCACTTTTGTATGACACATTCCTCTGTATTGCCCCAAGCATTCTTAGTGCCTTTTTCCTGGCTTCTTTGGTCTGTTCTGATGCCCCCAATTTTGTACACCTAAGTCCTTCTCCTGCTGAGTCACAGATAGTACTTGGCCACCCATCAAGTATGGCACCTTCATATTCTGCCTACCTACATGCATGACTTTGTACTTATCAAAATTAAACTTCATTTGCCATTTTTCCGACCACTTCACAAGCTCGTCTAAGTCGTTCTGCAGCAAAACCTGCTCATTGTGCCCTGTTATTGCCCTAAAGATCTTCAAATCATCTGCAAATTTCAAAACCTTACTGCTTAGGCCACATTCAATGCCATCACTCTCTGCTGTCTATCTGAAAGCCACAACTCTATCCATTTTAGGATACTACCTGCAATGCCATGGACCTGAAGCTGCATCATTAACCGTTTATGGGGTACCTTGTCAAAGGCCTTACTAAAGTCAAGATATGCTACATCAACCCGATTTCCCTGATCAAATTGTCCTGTAGCAAAATTTAAAAAGTCCAAGAGATTTGTGAGACACGATTTCCCTTTTCTAAACCCATGTTGAGTATCTTGAATCAATCTGTTTCCTTCCAGAAAACTAACCATTCTATCCTTGATAATTGATTCGAGTACCTTGCAGACTAGGGATGTGGGGCTTACTGGCCTATAATTTTCAACTTTCCCTCTTTCTCCTTTCTTGAAAATAGAAACTACATTTGCCTTTTTCCAATCTGTTGGAATTTCATTTTGTGAAACTGATCTACAAAATATTATACTAAGTGGAATTGCCAGTTCCTTTTCAGCTTCCCGCAATACCCTAGCATAAATTCCATCAGGTCCTGCTGACTTGTTTGGCTTTATTGTTCTGATATAATTGAAAACAACATCACTATCAATGAAATCAATATCGTGTATCTGATCACCTGTCACTGAAATGTGGTTCACGGTTGGCAGATTTGTCACATCCTCCACTGTAAACACTGATTTAAACTGCTTGCTCAGCTCCTCAACCATCTCACCATCCACACTCAATATACTCCCATTTACTTCTAGTGGCCCAATTGTGCTTGAAACTTTACTTAGCTTGTAGAAACTAAAGAACTTTTTACTGCCCCCATTACAGTTCCTAGCCAAATCCAATTTTTTTGCTCGCCTTGCTGCTCTGGTTTTCTGCTTCACAGCATCTCTAGCTTTTTTATATGACCTTAGATTTACGATATTTGAAGCTTCCTTAAATACTCTAAATGCATCTTTATTAGCCTTAATTGATCTCATCACATCTGGTGTAAGCCAGGCTGGCTTTCCTACCCTTCTTTTGCGCCTTTGCTTTTGGGGGACATGTCTAATCTGAATTTCCCTCAAGTAAGATTTTAATTTTTCGCACATTTCACAGGCATTTAAATACAAAAATTCTTATTCCCATTTTATGGCACTTAAAGCCTCTCTCATGCAGTCAAAGTCTGCCCTGTTAAAATTTGGAATCTTTGCCAAATTATCCTTGATTGTCCCCGCTATTTGTACCTTAAATCGCACTATGTTATGGTCACTTCTTCCCAGAGTTTCTCCTACAGTCAAGTCTTGAACTAAATCACTTAAATCTGAGAAGACAAGGTCCAAGAACATATATATATATATATATATATATATATATATATATATATATATATATATATATATATATATATATATACATATATATGCATATATATATGCGTGTATATATATGTATATATATATATATATGTATATATATATATATATATATATATATATATATATTTTATATATATATATATATATATATATATATATATATATATATATACATATGATTTAGAATATGGTTATGCAAAACTGGGATAAGACGTAGATACAAACTTCGCTTCAATTTCCTCACTGCAATATTGAACAGTTATGTCGCAAAATTGATATAATTTTAACAATGTAAATATTATATGCAAAAGCAATTGATCACTCCTAACGCTAAGTACCAATGTTGTGTGAAATAGTTCACCGAATTGTTAATGAAGCATCGCTCCCCCATAACTTCGTTTTTGAAAGCGTACACAAGTAGAGTTCATTTATATTGCACGTAATTCAGGTATGATCATCTGATGGCGGACCTGAAGGAGTTTCAGAGCACTAACGACTACAGAAGAAGGCTGTCAATATTGACACTTTCGCCACTTTCCATCAAAGTCACAGCGGACTTCTTTCATACAACGATCTACATGGGTAAAAGGAGCCGAAAACTGAAGGAAACATGAAATATTTTGCCAGAGATCCCCAAAGTAAGCAAAGGTCGGCGAATCACTGATGAGCAAAAAAACAAGGGTAAAAGGATTTTGACGAGTCCGACAACAACAGCAGGATGTACCCTGGACAGAGTGACTATGTCAGTATGCGGAACAAGCACGGTGTGAAGGAAAAGGTGCAGAAATGTCTCATCTTGGGGAACTTGCGAGAAATATATGATTTCTATAAACAGGACCCTGCAAGTCCACAAATATGCTTCTCCAGCTTCGCAGCCCTCAGACCCAGGAACTGCATTCTTGCTGGTAGCAGTGGCTCCCATTCCGTGTGTGTGTGTGTATACCACCAGAACCCTAAGCTGATAATATCAGCTTTGGGTCTGGCTGGCCTGACGTACCGAGACTTGCTGGTCTGTGCAGTGTGTAACGTTGATAACCGAGACTGCATGATTCAGGGCTGCGCCGACTGTCCAGGTGAGGCTGGAGTGATGGCGTTCCTGCAGAATGCAGTAAGGGATGATATCGGGAAAGGGGGCGAGGAAGGGGATGACAGTGACACAGACGACGACTTTGACAGCGAAATACGCCAGAAACAATGGGTTAATACTGATCGTTGTACTTTGTTGGGCATCGTAGATACAAAAATGGAGTGCCTCCAATCCTGGAGTAAACAGATAGCAAACCGCACCCAGCATCACTTTGTGGCATATCAGCAGCTGCAGAGCCAGCATTTCCAAATGCTGAAGGAGTCGGTGGCAGAGGGATTGCCATTCAGGTATAATTTTCTGAAAATTATTCGTTCGTGATACAGGATGCCGCGCAGGGTTTTCACTGCGATGCAAGTCAGTGCATCGTGCATCCGTTTGTTGCGTACTGGTGAAAGAATGAGGAGTCGTGCCACAAAAGCTTCTCCTTCATCTCCGATGCTACAAAACATAGCACAAGCACACTGGCGGATCTAGCCCACCGGTTTCGGGGGGCCAACTTTCGGTTTTCGGCGTCAGCCCCCCCTCCCCCTCCCCCCAGTGGCGTACTTAGGAATTGCATCAGAGGAGGGGTCGAAGGGATTTGGAGGGTGCCCATTCTCCCACTATTTTTGGTTAAAAGCATCGGATTTCTACCACTATTTGTCAAATGGACCCATTTTTACAATAATAACTAATGACAACATAATTTCCTGTGTAGGGGCCCCAGCCTACCTCCACCGCTTCTAAGTTACGGGATTTTTGTTCTTGTTTACCAAAACGTTCACGTTCACGTTCAACGTCTTGTACCACGGCAACGTTCGTGCACGTGTAGGGGAGACCGGGGAAAAATGGGTACACGGGAAAAAACGGGTCAACCCCATTTACTTTCCTCACAGGCAGCGCCACCTGTGTTCCTAATGTGGTACTGATGTTTCGTCTATGGCCGCATATCTCGCGTGGCACCACTCCTTTCCGCTGCAGCGTATTGAAGAGCAGGAGGTGAGAATCTGTTTTTTGCTTGTTCCTTATTAGTTTTGCAGTTTTTTAGCGGTGATTTATTTCCAGCATATGTGGAAATCTTTTGTTTTGCTTGGTGCTCTTCGACTGTGGTTATTTAGCCTTGATATGCAGGCGATAGGAACTTTTTAGGTGCAGCATATATTTTGTGTTGATAATTTTTCGTCATCTAGGTCCAATGGGGAAAATGGATGGGGCAAAATGGACCCATGGGGGCAAAATGGCCTACAACATGGTCCATTTTGCCCCATACCTAGCATATACTGAAGAGTGATAAAAATTAATGTTCAAATTTAATTTAACCTTATCCCAGTGAGGGGGGGGGGGTGTAAACTGTAAAGACCCTCTGCTGGTGTTCTTGTGCCAATTGTAAAAATTTCGAACATTTTCAACTTTCTATTTTTGAAATTCTGAGATAGCAGTTCGATGCGCCTGTCCTATCTGATTTCAAAACAGTTCTCGTTTTAAAAATATGTCCAAAAATTACCTCGGGGGCACAAAAAACGTTGGGACATCTCTGACGTCATAATTGCCTGTAGTGACGTCATTTTTCGCCCAAATGTTAATTTTTCGGTGGCGTTCATCAGGTCTCGGAAAAGGCTATCCAGCCGTATGCTTACAACAGGGATCGGGACAGGAGTTCAGTGTCTGCATCCATCCAGACTAAGGGGTCTGGATGGATGCAGACTGAACTGTTCGTGAAGTGGTTGGAGCATTTTATCAGCCACGTGAAACCGACGAAGGGGAAACCGGTTCTTCTTATCCTGGATGGACACGCCAGCCATACCAAGAGCATTGAGGCCATACAGCTGTGCAGGAACGCAGGGGTCATAATGCTGACGATACCCCCACACACATCTCATCGTCTTCAGCCGCTGGATCTCACCCTCATGTTTCCACTCAGCACAAAGTTCAGCCAAGCACAGAGAGTGTGGCTTCGGAATAACCCGGGCAAAGTGATCACTTTGTATGAGACGGGAGAGCTCATCGGATCGGCCTATGTGGAGTCTGCGACGGTAAGGACGGCGTTGAAGGGATTTGAGGTGACCGGAATTTACCCTACAAATCGGCATGTATTCGGTGAGGAGGAGTTCACCGCGGCTGAGACAACTGCTCTCCCTCTTCCCCCAGTGGAATCGGGAGTTCGAGATCCCGCAGCACCGGCGATGCAATCAGTCGACTCTCCAGACTTGGAAGCACCGGGAGGCTCAGCAGCGTGTGGATCAGGCATTAAGCAAGGCGCTCCGACAGATACTCGTGAACGTTCAGGTTCAGACGAGTCTGTATCCTCATGTGATGATGAGGATGTTCCACCCGCTTCACCTGGACCACGGAGTCTCAGCGAACCATCGTGCTCCTATGTGTCTCCAGGTGAAATTCTACCTGTACCAAGAATCTGCCAGAAAACAGAGAGAAAGAAGGGAAGAAAGAAAGGAAAAACATGCGTTATCACAGCTTCCCCTTACAAAAACGAGCTTGAAAGGGAAATAAAAGAAAGAGAAGACAGGCAGCAGAAAATTAAGAACAATAAAGGAAAAGGTGGATCCAAGGAAACCAAACGTTCGGGTGCAAAGAGGCAAGCATCTGAGCAGAAGAAAACGAAGAAACCACAGGCAAAAAGCTGCTGTTTGATTCATCGTCCGATGATGAGGAGGATCCGGCCTGCCTATACTGTAATTCGTTTTTTTCCCAGTCCAGGTCACGCGAACCGTGGTCCCGATGCGTGCTGTGCGACAGATGGGCTCACGATGCGTGTGGAGGAGTAGATGACAGTGATGATGATGCCTTCCAGTGCGATTTGTGTCATCATAAGTAGAGTTTAGTTGTCGGGACAGTTCATATGCACTCGGAAATTTTTAGTTCATATTCAGTGCTCACTGTTCATTCTCAAATTCTCAAGGTAATTCCATGTTCACCTACCTAATGGATAATGATACTCAGGGGCGTCGATTTGTATCCTTTTGCGGGGGCCATGCCCCCCCCAATCTTGGTGCTGATCTTGGCCCCCCCAATGTTGATTTGGGCCCCCCAAATCAATAACAATCATAATAACCCATGCTATTTTTATGCTGATAAAAAGCTAAAGAAAAAAACAAAAAAAAACACTGTGTTGGGTACATAGAAAACTTAATTGATGTTAACCAGCAAATTTTGTACTGAAAAAGAACAGATTTGGATTAGATAGTGGACTGAGTATCCAACTTTTGCTACACAATTCAAAATTATGTGCAAGAAAACAAAAAAGCTAGATTTCCCTCCACTGTGGAAGGAAAACTTATAGCATACAATGTTAAGATTCGATGATGATTCATTTTAAACCAGATTGTCTTTTTAAAAAATGTTAAGCCACAACACAACAATTGGATTGTCATACTGATGTTTGTACACGCCACCAATGGCAAAACCACATGCATATGAGCTTAAACAGGAAAAAATCCATACTTAACTTCCAGTCATTGTCAAACTTGCATTGTACAGTGAACAACAATGACAATCATCATTGAGATTGTGGATATGCAAACTATAATTATCTTCAGCAGCCCACCTATCACACCATCAGCTTGATATTTACCTAGGTACCTACCTACATGCCCAATGACAATGCATGCATTAAATATTGATATGGGGAAAAACTAGAGCCATGTGTGGGAAAATCTGCCAGCTTATGATACCATGACAGAGAAAAGTCAGCAAGAAGCTGCATGGCCACTGCATTATAATTGGTATTCCTAAAAGAATAAAAAAGAAAGCTGTGGCTCACATGACTTTTAAGCAAACCTTACAGTCATACAAGACCAATGCTATACAAGAAATAGCTCCTTGACAAGACCAGTGTCTCGTACGCCGCAAAAACACCATTATTAAACGCCGCAAAAATACCATTATTTTAAAAGGTACACCAAAGTTCGCATTCAACCTTGATGACGTCACAGGTTTTTATCCGTATATTGCAGAAATTGGAAGCATCAGGCAAGTTTCAATTTCACTGCACATGGGTGGGGGAGTGATTTTTTAGGCGTACCGGACCACAGAGGTCATTTGCGCCACCTTTGAAGCGAGTACGTTACATGTCTGACTATAAAAGCGGGTGTTTGCGATCAAGGTGCAGGCATGTGGACGTTTACGTAAAGGGAATTTTACGTTATAGTTTGTGTGATATTTTAGGCGCTGAAGGCGGGGCTAGGATGGGGACATCCCCCTAATGTCTAGATGGCAGGGGCGTCGATTTGTATCCTTTTGTGGGGGCCAGGGCCCCACCAATGTTGATCTTGCCCCCCCCAATGTTGATTTGGGCCTCCCCAATAACAAATGCTATTTTTATGCTGATAAAAAGTTGAAGGAAAAAGAAGGAAAACACCATGCTAGGTACATAGAAAATGTAGTTGATGTTAACCAGCACATTTTGTAATGAAAAAAAAAACAGATTTGGGTTAGATAGTGGACTGACTCTCCACCTTTTGCTACAAAATTCAAAATGGTGTGCACAAAAACCAATTGTCATTGTCAAACTTGCATACAATCCAGTCCCGTGAACAACAATTAGTTATCATTGAGAGTTTGGATATACAAACTATAATTAACCTCAACAGCCCACTCATCACACTATCAGCTTGATATTTACCTGGTACCCACTGGCGGATCTAGCCGTTCGGTTTGGGGGGCTAAACTGGGTCTCCAGGACTTGCCAACCGGGGGGGAAAGCGATGTTGGCGGGGCGTTTGTCGTCGACCGGGGGGGAGGGGGGTGGGAAGCGATGTTGGCGGGGCGTTTGTCGTCGACCGGGGGGGAAAGCAACGTAGACGTGGTGTTTGACGTGATGACCTGGGGTAGGGTGCGAAGCGATGTGTTGTTGTCGACCATGGGGGGAGGGTGTGGGAAGCGCAATGGGCGGATCCAGTCACTGGTTGGGGGGGCTCCGTACCAGGAGCCGATACGGGAGCCGAAGCAGAGTCAGGGGCCGGTGCATGACCGGTGGCAGGAGCCGGTAAGTGAGCCGAAACAGAATCAGGAGCAGGGACTGTAATCAGACACAGGATATAGTCAAAAGGATGTTAATATCGCGAGAGCGTCCCACAGTCTTCAGTCTGTCATTAAATAAACATTTACCTGCACCACGACACATCCAATATTCATAAATAAAAGTACATTACAAAAGGAAAATTCGCAATGGTCTAAAGAAGTTAAATATTGACTGAATTTGAACAACATCAATACGCGGAATGTCTTTTCGGCCGGTATCAGCCAGTTACGATGTACACCGGAGCACATTGCACGTGCATGGTGTTCCTGACTTGAGGCCAATCACAGCCATGCAGTTATCTGAAAATATTGCCCTGTATTTAAATATGCAGACCTATATGCATATATATATATATATTTTTATACATATACATTAAGAATATCTAGGCCAAAGTTATGTTGTATCTTAATGTTTCTTGTAATAACATTAACCCTCGCACTCCGGACGGGGGGGGGATGGTCATTTTCGCACCACAGCCGTGAGGTTTTTCCACAGTACCTAAGTGCCGAACACGCACAGATAATCGGCTGAAACTTTGCATGCGTTCTAGGAATAGCCGATGTGTTGGTTCAAACTTTATGTTTGGGTGATTTAGGTTCACCGAGATATTCGACGTTAAATTCGGATTTTGCTTCTCAAAATGAAATTTGTATTCATCTTTTCAGGATTGTCTGTAGGAAAACCAATAAGAGGTATCGAAAAACCAATGGCATATTCTCGAAACCAATGGCATATTCTCGATAAGCAATTGATCAAATACAATTTGAAAAATAGTCCAGATCTGTGTGACCTCGAGCAAGGCGAGGATACGAGGTCAATTTGACAATTTGTTTGTCGAATTAATAAAAAATTCAACATCCGTAACGTATGTTATAGAGCACTATCGTATCTATCAGTGTACAAATATCAGCTTCAAATCTTATACTGCGGTTCCGTTTTTATCAATGAAAACGTAGCCGGGGTTCACACTTTTACCGCGCTGCGTTGGCTGCAACTGAAGAAGCGGTCGCGGCCCGAACCTAGGTTGCTTCCACTCCAGCTGGACCGTGAACTATCAGACATACAATGCAACTTTTTATTTAATATTAGAAGTTCAATAACAAGGTAAACGATGCCGTTTTCCGTATCTTTCCATATGGCGTATAACAAAAGTTTGTGGGGTCAAATTGACCCCCCAGTGGTGCGTGGTGGTGAAATCTGCTGGGAGTACGAGGGTTAATAACTATTAGGGCAAAGATAGTTAGTTATGTACCTAATTCTTTCTGGTTTTTCTAACAACTTTCAGGAAAGAAAAGTATTACATAAGTTGCATTAAAATAGTTAAGGTCAGATACTCAAAATATGTTTTAATTGAAAGGCTTCTTACAGGGGCAGCACATCTAAGATAAATACCTGCATATATGAAAACTATGAAAGCACAAAACATGTATGGACTTACCTTTTGCCCTATTTTTAGAGAATAAATCCTTTATGGAAAGTTGACGCTTCATATCTACTCGTATAGCGATAGCTCTGCCTCTTGCTGTAGGAAGAAGGAATAATGGATAAATAAGCAAGCAGGCATGACACAATCATGTATTCAATGAAACAAAAACCTATTAGATTAGGAGAGCTAACAAGAGAAGCCTTCACTTGTTACCTAGTTTTTGTGTTTGTTGGGGGGGGCTAATTTGTACTGTTAGCCCCCCAGATTTGATTGGGGGGGGCTGAAGCCCTTTTGCCCCCCCTCTGGATCCGCCAGTGCTGGTACCTAGGCACCTAGGTACATGCTACAGAAAGACTTAGAAGAGCTTGTGAAGTGGTCCAAAAAATGGCAGATGAAATTAAATTTTGATAAGTGCAAAATCATGCATGTATGCAGGGGCGTCGATTTGTATCCTTTTGTGGGGGCTATGGCCCCACCAATGTTGATCTTGCTCCCCCCCCCAATGTTGATTTGCCCCCCCCCCCCAATAACCTATGTTATTTTATGCTGATAAGAAAGCTAAACGGAAAAAATTAAAATAAAAACCCATGCTAAGTAGAAACATTGGTGTTAACCAGCACATTTTGTACTGAATAGAAACAGATTTGGAGTAGATAGTGGACGGACTCTCCACCTTTTGCTGAAAAATGTAAAATTGTGTGCAAAAACAAACAAAATAGCTGGAATTCCCTCCACTGTGGAAGTACAGCTTACATCTTTTGGGTTGGTTGGTTGGTTATTTGGGTTTACGGCCGCATTGACTGCGTTGGTCATACAGCGCCCATACAACTTTTCTTGTTCCCACCTTAAAGCACAATAATACCCAAAAGTTTCCGAAAAAATTTACAACCATGTTCACAAAAAAATATTATTTTTATTCAAAATCAGCTTAGGTTAGGTTAGACTCGGTTAGGTTTCTTTTTTAAGGTTGAGAATTTTCAGAAAATAAATTAAGTGACATTTTAATTTAGTTTAATTTTTTGTTCTCGAAAGATAGGTTAGGGTAGGCTAGGTTAGGTTTTGTTGCATAAAAAAAAACATTTATGTTTATGCTATGTTACCGAACTCAAAGCCTTTTTGGCATTATTTTGCTCACAACCTGAAAAGTAAGCACAGAAAATAAGTGGGTCCAATCATCTTAGTCACCTTCATAAACATGGTATTCTGCATATTTTTTTTTGTTTTACTGGAAAAAAAGAACACCTTAGACCGCAAGGTTACCAAATAATTTGCAATTTTGGGGGAAACTTTTCTGGAATTTTTTTTTTAAAGTTTTCCAACTTGAAAAACCCTAAACTAACCTAACTTAATCAAACCTAACCCATTTGCTTGCTATATGGAGGCAAATGTGTGTACAAACTTGTCTTGTTACCATCTTAAAGCACAATAATACCGATTTGGCTAGGTTAGGCTTGTTTAGTTGTTTACCTTGGAAAAATTGTTCAATCATTAAAAAAAAAATAATAAAATCGGAAATTTTCCTTCAAAAGCAGCTGACATTAGGTTCGGGTGAGTTCGGTTCGGTTGTTCAATTTATAAAATTTTCAGAATATGTATTGCTTAATTTTTGTTTCTATTTTTTTCTCCAAAGCAGGGGTGTCGATTTGTATCGATAGACACTAGTGCGTATTAAATGTCACAAATCGTGATGGGCGTTCCTCAGAACATCCAAAATCGTAACATCCAAATAAAAAATTCCAGTTACAGAAATTCCAGCGCCTGAAGTCTAAATTTGAGGTTAAAGTGACAAATGTGACGGAGGTAAGACATTTGCGGTGCAATTGCGCGCAGTGTTTAATCCGGAGGCCAATCTCATGTGACGTCGTACTGATTCGTTTTCGTACTTCGCACATTCTGTATCTGCGGATTGGTGTGATTTTAAATAGTGAATAAATAGCTTGCTGATATTTAATTCCCAAAGGAACAGTAGTTGAAGAAGTTGGCAGGTAAGCTTGAAGAAGTCCAGTCCATGCTTTTTTCTGAATTGTGCTCAGGGTTTCCATGTTAATATCACATAACTACCACGTTTGTCTTCAGGAAGAGCTGTTTTTAGTTTACTTTTATTAATATTTTCATTCCACTGCTCTTAGTGCCCTTTCTGCCCAGGATTGGGGCACCTAGTGGTGCATTTCCGTCCAGGGGTTGGCACACCTTTTGGTAAACATACAGCTTAAGGTAATTTCTGATTATTTTTTTGTCCATGCAATGTTTAGGAATGTGATGAACATGATGTTACTGCTCACTTTGGTAAATTTGTGTTTTAAGGTGTTTTATGAATTCGTGGAATGTATCATTTCAATGCAATGTTTATGAATGTGACTCAGATGATGGGACCACTCATTTTCTATACAAATGCCTACATTTCAGGTTGTGAGCAAAATAACACCAACAAAAAGCTTTGAATTGGGTGACATAGGGTAAAGTTTTTTTTTTAAATAAAAAATGCAACATAACCTAACCTAACCTAGCTTAACCTCCCCTTGGAGAAAAACAAAACCAAAACATCAAGTTGTAAAAATTTCAAGCAATGTATATTTTTTTCCATTTAAAAATGTAACCTAACTTAACTTAATCTAACATAAGCTGCTTTTAAAGAAAAAAGATCTATTTCTTTCAAATTTTGGAACCATTTTTGCACAAAATGTCGAACTTAAACACTTAAACTAATCTAACATCACCAAACATAGCCCATTTGTTTGCTTTATGGAGGCAAATGTGTAATAACTTGCCTAGTTACCACCTTAAAGCACAATAATTCTGGTTAGATTAGGTTGGGTTAGGTTTTTAATTTGCCAAATTTCAAGAAAATAAATTGCTATATATTTTTCCAATCTTGTTTTTGTAGTTGTTGTCTCCAAGGTCAGGTTAGGCTAGGTTACGTTAGGTTATGTTGAATTTGTAATGTATTTCTTTTAATTGCTATGTTACTAACTCCAAGCCCATTTTTAATGTTATTTTGCTCACAACCTGCTCACAACCACAAGCATTTGCACAGAAACTGAGTAGTGCCATCAGCTTAGTGACATTCGTAAACATTTCATTGGAAAAAAAAGAAAAAAAATTAGTAAAACACATAAAAGCACAAATTTAATGTCCTTTCTTCTGCAAATGCATGCCTTTCAATTGGGAGTAAAACATAACACCAAAAAAGGGTGTGGAGTAAAGAAATATAGCATGCAAATAATGTTCAAGATGTATGATAACCTTACCTAACATAGTTCAACTTCCCGTACAAGAAATTAATTGTTTTTAATTTAAATTTTCGAGGCATTTTCTCAAATATTTTCAAATATTTGAAAACCTAACCTAAGCTAGCCTGAACCGTTTATTATTTTTTTGTAGAAAAATAATTAACAAAAATTATTTACCAACAAATGATTCTTTTTATAACTTACAACAAAAGCCTAACCTAACCTGACAAACCTAACCCCTTTGTATGCTTCATGGAGGTAAAATGTGTGTAAAACTTGTCTTGTGGTTACCTTAAACTGTGATAATACCTGGCTTCTGGGGAAATTTTTCAGCTCATGGTACTCTCTGACTTCTTTGAATTTCTTTTTTTTAATGCATTGTTTGTTAAGTGCTGAACATGATGTAACTGCTCATTTCCTCTGCAGATGCATACTTTTCAATTGTGAGGAAAAATAACATGGAAAAGGGGGCTTGGATTTGAGTAAAATAGGATGAAAAATAATGTTCAGATAAAAAAAAACATGTAACATAGCCTAACCTAACCTAGCCTAGACTTCCATGCAAGAAATGATTATTTGTATGCCCAATTCCCCCCCCCCCCACAAAAAAAATTTGTTCTCAAACATTTTCAACTTAAAAAGTCTAACATAACCTAATCTAGCTTGAACCGTTTTTGAAGACTTTTTTATTTACTAACTTACAACAAAAGCCTAGCCTAACGCAACTACCCAAAACCTAGCTCCTTTGAATGATTCGTGGAGGTAAAATGGGTGTAAAACCTGTCTTGTGGTTACATTAGACTGCAATAATATCTCTTTTTGTGCTACCTGGTGCACGTGATGAACCTCCATCTGCATGCTGCATGAGAGCATTGCACTTATTGCTTCACAAAGAACAATAACATGTTGAAAGTACTATATTTTCAGGAATGGAATTCTGTGCTGATAACATTTTCTGAGTTATAAATTTGCAGATCAGATCTACATCATTTGTGTTAATAAATATGATAAATTCATAGAAATTCATACACCGGTTTGTGGACAAGAAGTGATTCTGATGATTTCTGATGTGTTGGAAAATGACAAATTTTCATGATGGAAGCAGGCAAAGTTAAAGTACTTATGTCTCAATAAGTGGTCAGTTCACTAACAAGACAGCAAATTCACTCAAATAGCACTCAAAATGCCAGGCGGCCCACTCTTTTGCGAGTTTATAATCGATGACAGTGCTTTCTTGAATCATGTTTAAAGCACATGAAGGAAATGTATTGCTGACACTTAGTCATAAAGTCATAAAAGTCATAAAGTATTAAGGCTTAATAAGAGCCACAGGGGCCCATCTGGGTTAAGCCTATCTAGAAAAGGTACTAGGAATGTACATACTCCCACCCCAATCAATCCCTTATCCCAAGTTCCTAGGAAGCTATATATCCCAGCCTATCTAACACCACTCACATGCTACCGCATAACACCCTCAACAATCACAAGCTCCTCCCATCACACCCATCGTGCCACCATAGACAATCTCATCAGCATCACATCCCGAAGGAAGGTGCCGAATCCACTGCTAGGCACACCCCACACAAATTCATAAAGCGTTCAGACTTAATAAGAGACTCACTTGCTATTGCATAATACACTCAACAATTACAAACTCCTCCCATCATACCCATTGTGCTACCATAGACAATCTCATCAGTATCACATCCCGAAGGAAGGTGCTGAATCCACTGCTAGGTACACCCTATATAAAGTTATAAAGCGTTTAGACTTAATAAGATACTCACTTGTTATTGCATAACACACTCAACAATTTCAAACTCCTCTCAACTCCCAACTCCTCCCTGTCGATCAACCCTCCCTGGAAAATACAGAAAAACAAGCCCCATATTCTTATAATGATTGTGTATGCCGTTTTTAAAGATGTTCAGTGTGTTGCTACTGACAATGGTTCCTGGCAGCTGGTTCCAGTGTTCTACTACCCTGTTGGTGAAGAAAGACTGTCTTAACCTTGTCCTGCTGTGATTAACTTTAATTTTGAATTGATGACCTCTAATTGATCATTTCTGTTAAATTCAAACATTTCCCTGAGATATCCCTGTTCCTGACCATGAACAAATTTTAAAACATCCATGAGATCTCCTCTCAGCCTTCTATATCTAAGTGAAAACATATTCAATTTCTTCAATCTTTCCTCATATGCCAGGTTGCCTATACCATTAACCATTTGTGTTGCCCTCTTTTGGACTCTCTCTAAAAGCCAACAATCTTTCTCATAACTAGGGGACCAAGCTTGGACACAGTATTCCAAATGTGGCCTAACATATGCACAGTAAAGCTTCCTGATGACCTCCTCACTTTTGTATGACACATTCCTCTGTATTGCCCCAAGCATTCTTAGTGCCTTCTTCTTGGCTTCTTTGGTCTGTTCTGATGCCCCTCAATTTTGTGTTCAAAATAACACCTAAGTCCTTCTCCTGCTGAGTCACAGATAGTACTTGGCCACCCATCAAGTATGGAGCCTTCATATGCTGCCTACCTATATGCATGACTTTGCACTTATCAAAATTAAACTTCATTTGCCATTTTTCGGACCACTTCACTAGCTCGTCTAAGTCTTTCTGCAGCAAAACTTGCTCATTGTGCCCTGTTATTGCCCTAAAGATCTTCAAATCATCCGCACATTTCAAAACCTTACTGTTTAGGCCACATTCAATGCTATTCACATATATAATGAACAATAGCGGCCCCAGTACCGACCCCTGGGATACTCCACTAAGAACATTCTGCCATGATGACTTTGTACCATTTAGCATCACTCTCTGCTGTCTATCTGAAAGCCACAACTCTATCCATTTAGGATGCTACCTGCAATACCATGGACCTGAAGCTGCATCATTAACCGTCTATGGGGTACCTTGTCAAAGGCCTTACTAAAGTCGAGATATGCCACATCAACCTGATTTCCCTGATCAAATTGTTCTGTAGCAAAATTCAAAAAGTCCAAGAGATTTGTGAGACACGATCGCCCTTTTCTAAACCCATGTTGAGTATCTTGAATCAATCTGTTTCCTTTCAGAAAACTAACTATTCTATTTGAGATAATTGATTCGAGTACCTTGCAGACTAGGGATGTGAGGCTTACTGGCCTATAGTTTTCAACTTTCCCTCTTTCTCCTTTCTTGAAAATAGGAACTACATTTGCCCGTTTCCAATCTGTAGGAATTTCATTTTGTGAAACTGATCTACAAAATATTATACTAAGTGGAATTGCCACTTCCTTTTCAGCTTCCCGCAATACCCTAGCATAAATTCCATCAGGTCCTGCTGCCTTGTTTGGCTTTATTTTTCTGTTATAATTAAAAACAACATCACTATCAATGAAATCAACATCGGGTATCTGATCACCTGTCATTGAACTGTGGTTCACGGTTGGCAGATTAGTCACATCCTCCACTGTAAACACTGATTTAAACTTACTTCCAGTTGACCAATTGTGCTTGAAACTTTACTTAGCTTGTAGAAACTAAAGAACTTTTTACTGTCCCCATTACAGTTCCTAGCCAAATCCAATTATTTTGCTCTCTTTGCTGCTCTGATTTTCTGCTTCACAGCATCTCTAGATCTCTAGACTTGTTAGAAACTGATGTGTGTAACGTTAATTAACATTTCTAATGTCCTGATGTTTGTACACAAAATATAGCTCACTATTCTAAATAGCATGGGAAGTATGATGCCATATATCATGGCTAATTTATCGTCAAACTGTTATGCAGCAGATTCCCTGCATTGTTACTTAGTTATTTGGGCTTTAGGGCACAGACCATGTTGATCACATAGCTCCCTGCATTGTTGTTAACTGATATATCAGTATGTTTGCAAATTCACTGATGAGTGAATCCATACCATTCTCACTGGGGTATAAAAGCTACATTATAACATTGCATCTACAATGCATATAACAGAAACCCATCTCGATTGTCCTACTTACTCAGGACACCATAGAAGTCAATGAAGCTAATGAAAACCATAGAAGTCAATGAAAATGTTACTTCATCCCCTGTATTGTTAATGGAAACAAGTCTCTTGAACCATATGTTATGTCCTTCACAGTGTTGCTCCATCCACCTCCAACTCCAACCCTGACCAAACTTCAGGAACTCATCCATCTCCAAAGCAGTCTGTTGAAGAAAGTATGTATTGCAGCATAACTACTGTGACCGGAATTCCATGGTATCCATGTTGCCTTACAATCCATCCTTGCTGATCCATGTAGCAGATGTTTGACTTTCCTCAAACTGTCTGGATAACTGGGGAGTTGAAATCACAAGTGAGTGATGAAACAGATGAACTATTCCTGGATTCTTATGTTGCATCATTGCATGGCACAGTGACATACCGAATGGGGGGGGGAATTGTGGGCAGTTGCCTCACCCCCCCCCCCTCCTGATAGGTTGTGGGGTCCCCAAGAATCCGCCGAGCTTAGGAAAAAAATGCGCTATGCTCCATACAAATTTCACTCGGTCCACCAAAAATCGCACCGGGGCTCAGAAAAATCACTTTGGGGGCCCCCAAACGTAGCGCAGGGGCCCCGATAATGACGCTGGGGCCTCAAACGTTTGCACCTGGGCCCCTGAAAATCACGTTGGGGCCGCAAACAAGTCGTGCCGGGATTCAAGAAAATCACGACGGGGGCCACAAACGGTCGGGCCGGGGCCTCCTGAAAATCACGCCGAGACTGGGGTACTAAGAATTATCACCCGGGCCCCTGAAAATCACGCCAGAGGCCTGACAGGTCCCACCGGGGCTCTAAAAGTCTCGTTGACATCACCCAACAAATGAAGCCGGGTAAATGAAAAACAGTCCGGACGCGGAAAATCAATCTGGGATCTCAACAATAGCTCCAAAAGCCCACAAAACTTGTTGGGCCCCCACAAACGTGTCGTAGCCACCGCAAGGGGATCCCAACAAGTGACGACGGGGCCCCAAAAAATCGCACTTAGACAAAAAAAATTCAGGCCGCTTCTCTTGAAAATCTCACTGGGGCCAAAACGTCGTGCCGGATCCCCACAAGTTGCAGCTGGCTTCCCAAGTACCAATATATACCCGGAATGTCACCTTGCGGACGGAAAAATTTCGTCAAAGATCCACAAAATAAGAAGTCGTCGGACGCCGGAAAAGAAGCCTGTTTGAGCACCGGAAAAAAACGCACCGAGAGCCAGAAGAATCGTACCGGGTTCCAAAAATAGCCTGCAGGGGGCTTATAAAAATAGACTTCACCACAAAAACCACAAGGAGACTCCATTGAATCGACCAGAGCACCGGAAAATTAAGAATGGGTCCCGAAAGAAAATTATCCGAAGGGCCTTTCTACTCTCGATCGTGCAATCTGCGAAAAAAAACACGTTGAGCAGCCGCAGTGGCGTACTAAAGGGAAAAATTCCCCTCCCTAACGTTAGGCACCAAGGAAATACTTTCACCCATCGTCATCACCGTTCAGGTCTGCTGTGCTCTGATGCTTCATCAATGCCGGTGTGTTTTAGCCTGCATCTGATCGCTGAAGTATTTTTATTTAAGCCGGTGTGTGTTTGTTGGTGTGTGGAGTGAGGAGGAGGGTAACAGTGACGGTGACGGTGACGGTGACGGTGACGGTGACGGTGACGATAGATCCGAGCCCACTATATGGCACTGCAGTCGCATGCTATTACTCAGAGTTGTTATGTTGGTGAGTTCGAGTCTCACCTGTCGCAACTCTTCGCCCGCGACCAATCGGCGTGAGAGATTGGCGACGCTATGACACAACGGTCGACGTGTCGTAGAACCAATAACCAACCAAGAGTTGTTATGTTGACATGTACTGAACACTGCTCTTTTAATTATGTGACTTCACCAGTTATTGGACGATTTTCCCCGTTGGTGAGGATGCTTAATAAACATAAACATACACATCGTGGAATACAAAATCAGAATTTCTGAGATCTGAAAATATAGTGGGCTAAATCCGATGAGTTTTTTTTTTTTGGGTGGGGGGAGTCTAGTGCGTTGGCACTTCGGCCCCCCAATGTTTTTCAAAAATCGACACCCCTGATGATACTCAATGTGTGGAGGAGGGATATGAAAGATGATCATATGTTTGTGTGTGACTTGTCTTGTACCATGACAATCGAGAGTCAAGGGCGTCGCCACCGGGAGGGCAGGGGGGCAGTCGCCCCCCCTGCCGTCAAACAGGGGGGCGCCGCCCCCCCCTGAAATTTGAGGAGGCCCCTATCCGGAAATACACAGGAAAAAAGTGAGCAATGAGGCCGACGAGACACGAGAGGAGGCCTCCAAGACGTGAGAGGAGGCCCCTAATTTGAAGAAGGAGTCACCTAGGAGAGGATAGGAGGAACCAGAAATCACGAGAGTGCCAACAATTGGTACGGAGGCCCCCAGGATTGCAAAGGAGGCCCCCAGGATTGCAAAGGAGGCCTCCAGGATTACAAAGGAGGCCCCCAGGATTGAAAAGGAGGCCCCCAGGATTGCAAAGGAGGCCCCCAGGATTGCAAAGGAGACCCCAGGATTGCAAAGGAGGCCCCCAGGTTTGCAAAGGAGGACTCAAGGATTGCAAAGGAGGCCCCTGGATTGCAAAGGTCGCCTCCAGGATTACAAAGGAGGCCCACAGGATTGCAAAGGAGGCCCCCATGATTGAAAAGGAGGCCCCAAAAGATTGCAAAGGAGGCCCCCAGGATTGCAAAGGAGGCCTCCATGATTACAAAGGAGGCCCCCTGGATTGAAAAGGAGGCCCCCAGGATTGCAAAGGAGGCCCCCAGGATTGCAAAGGAGGCCTCCAGGATTACAAAGGAGGCCCCCAGGATTGAAAAGGAGGCCCCCAGGATTGAAAAGGAGGCCCCAGGATTGCAAAAGAGGCTCCCAGGATTGCAAAGGAGGCCACCAGGATTTCAAAGGAGGACTCCAGGATTGCAAAGGAGGCCCCCAGGATTGCAAAGGAGGCCCCCAGGATTGCAAAGGAGGCCCCCAGGTTTGCAAAGGAGGACTCCAGGATTGCAAAGGAGACCTCCAGGAATGCAAAGGAGGCCCTCACGATTGCAAAGGAGGCCCCCAGGTTTGCAAAGGAGGACTCAAGGATTGCAAAGGAGGCCCCCAGGAATGCAAAGGAGGGCCCCTGGATTGCAAAGGAGGCCTCCAGGATTACAAAGGGAGGCCCACAGGATTGCAAAGGGAGGCCCCCACGATTGCAAAGGAGGCCTCCATGATTACAAAGGAGGCCCCCATGATTGAAAAGGGAGGCCCCCAAGATTGCAAAGTAGGCCCCCAGGATTGCAAAGGAGGCCTCCATGATTACAAAGGAGGCCCCCTGGATTGAAAAGGGGGCCCCAGAATTGCAAAGGAGGCCCAGGATTGTAAAGGGAGGCCCCCGGATCGCACAGGAGGCACCTAGGATTGCAAAGGAGGCCCTCAGGATTGCGAAGGAAGCCCACAGGATTGTAAAGGAGGCCCCCAGGATTGCAAAGGAGGCCCCAGGATTGCAAAGGAGACCCCCATGATTGCAAAGGAGGCCCCCAGGATTACAAAGGATGCCCCTAGGATTGCAAAGGAGGCCCTCAGGATTGCAAAGGAGGCCCCAGGATTGCAAAGGAGGCCCCAATACGGGAAGGGAGACCTCAGAAAATGAGAGAAGGCCCTAAGACGGAAGAGAAAGCCAGTGGATATGAGATGAGGTTTCGGAGACGTAAAAGCAGTCCCCGAAACGGGTAAGGTTCCACCAAGATAGAAAAGGATAATCCAGAAAAGTGGCAGGAAGCACCTAATTCCGAAGAGGACGATATAAGATTGTAAAGAGACCCTATGATGCACGAGGAATCCCCTAAAATAGGAGAGAATGGCCATTAGATAAGAGGGATGGCTCCCAGGCGAGAAAGAAGGCTTCAAGACGGGTAAGAAGGTCCCCAGGAAATGACAAGGTAACTGAGATAGGAAAGGTTGCGTGTAATTTGGAAGAGGAGCCACCTAAGAGAGAACAGGAGTCCACCAGGAGATAAGGGGCCAACCTTAAAATGGGAAAAGATAGAATCAAAACGCGGAACAGGAGGCCCCGAAGACGTGAGAGGAGGCCCCTAATTTGAAAAAGAAAGCCTCCAAAAGAAAAAAGGAGGCCCCTGCCGGACTTGAGATGAGTCACTCGAGATGGAGTAGGAGGTCTCCAGGGCCGAATGAGGCCCCGACGACCGGAAGGAATTCCCAGGAAATGAGAGAAGGCCCTTAAAATGGGAGTGGTATGCAGCAGGTATGGAAGGAGGCGAGGTTTCCAAAATTGAAGATCCCTCAAGACGGTAAGCTTTGCGAGGACAAAGGAGGATGCCCACGAGGCGTGGCAGGAGGCCCCTAATTTGGCAGTGGATGCCCCTGGAACATGAGAGGAAGTCCCATGCCATGTTAAAGGGGCCCCAGGATGTGGGAGGAGGTCCTCCAAAACGGGAGAGGAGGACCATTGAATATTGAGGAGGGTAGGCCGGACGAGAAGACGTCCAAAACCGGTAAAGAAGCTCCAGGAAATGAGACGAGACCCCTAAGACGCGAGAGGAGGTCTATAATTTGCTTGAAGCACCTGAAATGGCAGGAGTCGTGCCGGGGTACTTGAAAATCATGACATGGGCCCAAAAAGATCCGGCCGGGGCCCCTGAAAATCTCGCTGAGCCTATGGGTACCAAAAATTCACGCCCGGATCATGAGAATCACGCTAGGGGCACGATAAGTCGTACCGTTCCCCAACAGTATCATTTGGACACAAATGAAGCCGGGGCAACGAAAAACAATCCGGACATGGATAATCACTCTTGGGCCCCAACAATGACACCAAAAGCATCCAAAACGTATTGGACACCCACAAAGTGTCGAGGTCGCTAAAACTCGCGCTAGGGATCCAAGCAAATGACGTCAGGACACAAAAGATTACATTGGACTAAAAAAGTCGAGTCGCAGCCTTCGCAAAATCTCACTGGGGACCAAAAAAGTCGCGCCTGGACCCCAAAGGTTGCTGCTGCCCCAAAAATCAATTATCAACCGGAATGTCACTCTGCGCCCAAAAAAATCGGGTTCAAGTCCCCGCAAAACCCGTTGGGCACTGGAAAAAAAACCTGTCAGGGCACCGAAAAAAATCGCACCTGGAGACCGAAGAATCGTACCAGGACCCAAAAAATATTACATAAGGACCTATATAAAAAATAGAACTCCTTCGGTGGCCGCAGTGACATATCAAAGGGGCAAATGGCCCCTCCCTCCTAAGAGGGATATCCTCCCAAGAATCGAGCCGAGGCCCCCAAAAGTCGCGCTGGGACCACAAAAATTCGCGTCGGTCCACCAGAATTCGCGTAGGGGCTCAAAGTAAATACGTCGGGCCCCAGAAAACTCGCTCCTTGGCAACAAAATCTGCAACAGGAACCGCCAAGATCGCGTTGGGGTCACAGCTAAGTACAACGCGCCCCGCAAACTCGAACCGGTCCCACCAAATTTCGCGCTCGGACCCACAATTCGGTAGTACCAAAATTTCGCGCTCGGAACCATCGGTAGTACCAAAAATTTGGTCTGGGCATCAAAAATTAACGTCGGGGCTGCCAACAATTGGCGTCTATGGCCCCACATAGGCACCGTGTGACACCCAAAGTCCCATCGGTATCCGAAAAATAAAGCCGGAGCCCTCCAAAATCAGGAGGGATTGCAAAAAAGTCCGGGTCAGGACAATGGTTCTGAAGCACCGAACATGTCATCAGATGCCTTGACAAATCGCGTACGGCATCGAAAAACATACCGGAGCTCGAAGAATCGAGGTGAGATACAAAAACATGGCACCAGGGACTCGAAACATCAGGGCGGGATTCGGAAGTTAAAGAAAATTCAGAAGAGATCCACAAAAATCGCGTTGAGCCCAGATAACTGGCGTTGGGTCCCGGAACCACGCGCCTGGGCGCGATAAGTCGCGCTGGGACCCAGAAAAAACGCACCGAAGCCTCAAAATCGTACTGGGGCCCCACAAATGTGCGTCAGAAGCCCCAAATAAACACAGCGAGACCCTAAGAGCACAACGGGGGACCGAAAATGCGACTCGCCCTTCAAAGCGCAGTCTCGTAAAAAGCGGCAGGGTCCGAAAACATGCGTTGTAGCCATAACTATATATACCGGGAACACTAAAAAAACAAAAAAAAAACGCCGGAAGCTCTCAAGGCACACATGGGCCATATGACCGCACAAGGGCCTGAAAAGAGGCTGGGGCCGCAAAAAGCAATATGATCCCAAAACGAACAAAAATACCGGGCACTAAGTAAACACATCGAGATCTTTGAAAGCGCCCAGACAACTAAAAAAAAAATATTCGGTGCGCAAAAAAACAACAAACCCTAAAACGAGCAGGGGTTTCGAAAATGCGTTGGTCCTCTAATAAAAATGAATTGGAGCCTTAAGACACATCCGTAGACGAAGAAATACGAAACGGGTCCAAGGAAGTACACTCAGGCAGGGCTTCGGTTCGGTAGCCAACCTGGAAGCATGTTTAATCGAAGATATGAGGTGCATCAAAGCTCAGCGGGTATCCGCATTTCTTCACCATAAAATATCGTAAGAAGGGAACTAATGATCGAATTTAATTAATCGAATTTTCGCAGCGAACGCCCATACGAAGCATTTTATCACGTCAGATATGGCGCAAGTCTATCATGTGGCAGCAATTAACAAAGCGTAGGAGGCCCAGCAGAATCCGTAGCATCGTACGAAGTGTGGCGAATGCGCCGAATGCGTAGGATGGGTGTGCACGTGCATTAACGTTGGCGTCGTGGCGACCGGGCACTATGAACTGGAATGTCTGAAATTGGAAAATCTTACATTTTAAAGTGATTTGTGCAGGTGTAATTTCAGCAGTGCGAGGTGACTTATCAAGGAATACCAAAAGAATGCATTTGAACAGGTTGTGTGAGCTAGGGTTGAAATCCGACGAATCAGAAACGATAGTGGTAGATTAGGCCCCTCCACAGGATAATTCAGTTGATCACAAATTATTTTATTTAAAAAGTTCCCCTTTGAAAAAATAGTGGTCGAAATCGAAAGACTTTATTCAGTAGTTGGACCCCTCCAAATACGTTTGCCCCCTCCCTTGACGCAAATATGGGTGCTTCACTGGTCTCCCAATAATGTTCAGAAACTTACGCCCATGGAGCAAAGCCAACATTGCGGGGGGTAAATTGCCCCTCACAAGCATACAAAACAACACCGATGCCCCACATTAAATGGGAGGAATGATGTTTTAAAATGTATTTTCTTCCTACAAAGTTGTCTTCTGTGATTACAGCCTGCATGATGAGAGCTTCCCAGCTTCAGTACCTTCTCAACGACATAATTTACAAAACGGTACAGCACAGCGATAACCATGGGCGTGACGGCGTGGAATTCGAAGGTTTTGCATTATTTATGCATTGTCATTGTTACATTGTTGCATTGCCATTGATGCATGGTTATTCAATGCTTGTTCTTGCCGTGAATTTATTCGCGGAGTATTTATTATTTTAGCTTCTGTGCCAAGTGCCTTGCAGCCAGCACCAAATGTTATGAAAAAAAATAATGAATCCCTGAGATGACGATCAGAAAACCAATTCAATCCACTTCTCGTTGTCACCTTCGCGAAATTGTTGTCCTGGGACTGAGAAATTATCGTTTAAGTTTGTTTATGAGATGAAGCTGGTGGGAATGACTAACAGTAGTGATGAACCTAGCTATATTCAGTTAAACTTGGTGAACAAAGAAGTGGGTTGATCAATGGGAGTTATCTTTAAGATATGCTCAGCACGAGCCCCACCAGCTCGCTACAATCTAGAGGCCAGCGGGAAGATTCTTCTCGTCGATAAAGCATAAAGATATTGCTTTGTTTTGGCACTGACGTATTTATCTACATTTGCTTATTTATACCCTGGTATGGCTCGGTTCTCAGCGAAAAAAAAGATTCTTGCTATTGCGCTTTGCGTAAATTATATACTATGCCAAGAACAAACAAGACATCAATATGAAATCATGTTCCCATTCGGGAACCATACTAAGAGCCTAAAAAGCAAGAGGAGGCCCTAAGACAGTGGAGGCCCCTTTTCGGGGAGCAGGAGGCCCCCTATCAACATTGCCCCCCCTGGAAGAATTTCGTGGCGACGCCACTGTCGAGAGTTATCGTTGTTCCTAAGACAGTGCAGAAGCATTTTGAGTTTGTACTCTAGTCTTATCACGAGCTCAGGTTCCTAAAAATATTTCAATAATAAAACTGACTTGCAACACGGGCTTTGATTTTCTTTTGTCTGCGTGAAACGATAATGAATTGGAACAAATATTGAGCCCAGAAATGTGCATCAACATATTTTAATGCAAGAAAATGCGACTACAACGGACAGTGCCGTATCCACTAGGTAAAAATGGGACGATGGGGAAGGGCCCTATTCCGGATTTCCGGTATCAGAAGAGCGCCTGTGCTTTCCTCATATGTACGTTTTGGTAATTGGCAGAAACTGCGAATCAACAAATTCCCAAATTTGTATGTAGCTGAAAGATAAGGCGCCGGCAGGTGCTCCGTGGTAAAAAAAAATGGGTGAGACGCATACCTCCCTATCAGCTACGCCCCTGCCCAGGGGACTACCCACTCACCCACAAGCACTACTGCTACACATTCACCAACATAGACGATGGGTCAAAGCAGTATCTGATTTGGTTGGGAGGTGTATCAACATGTAAAGGTCTGAAATTGACCAGGGACATCCAAATTAAGAATGCCGGAACATTGACCCATTTTGCCCCAGGAGGGTGTCCATTTTGCCCCAGGAGGGTGTCCATTTTGCCCAGCTATGGGGCAAAATGACAAAAAACATGGCTGGACTTTTCTCAATGTCATTCTGTTTAATTAAATGTTTTAGACTTCATGCCTATATCATTGATTCCCGACAGGATGGCCTTCAAAATCATCCTACTTTGGATTATCTAGAACAATAGACTGGCGCTCAATATGAGAAAAACCACTAAGTGGGCCGTTTTTCCCCGGTCTCCCCTACACACTGGCAGATCAGATTTTGTCAACTCTTGCTGTAAGCAGAACTTGAGCAGCATAGAACCCTCGATGTGTGTCAGCTACCATATTGGCTTCCAAACAATTATTAAAAAATACCTTTAAAATTGGAGATTCTTTCATCCAGACGATATTTTTTAACCTCGGGAAAGGTTACTGCATTTTCATTCAGTTTACTTCTGTTGGTTTCGGGGGCCAAAAGACACTATGGCCCCCTTTAAGCGCTTCGGGGAGCCATGGCCGGAATGGCCCCTCCTGGATCCGCTAGCGAATGTAGCCTGTCTCTTCATCTTAGCAACCCCAACACCAACATACGAAACATGCTGCTCAACTGGGCTCAACTGGTCACTCGCACACAACATCCTGTTCAAATTCCGCTTTCGAAATCTGGCTCACTGGGTCCGTTTGCCCGTTACTGGCTAAACAAACTTCATGAACCTATCTGACGAAGGAATAATGAAACTGCTGATTTCGTCATCTCTTGCTGTAAGCAGAACTTTAACAGCATAGAACCCTCGATATGTCAGAATCTACTATGCTACCATATTGGGCTTCCAAACAATCATAACAAAATACCTTTAAAATTTGAGATTATTTCACCCGGAAAGCCATTTTTTACCTCAGCAAAAGTTACTGCATTTTAATTTAGTTTACTTTTATTCGTTTGGGGGAGCCAAAAGACACTATGGCCCCCCTTTGAAGCGCTTGGGGGGGCATGGCCTGAATGCCCCCTCCCCTGGATCTGCCAGTATTTAATTCCCAAAGGAACAGTACTTGAAGAACTTGGAAGGTAAGCTTGAACATGTCCAGTCCATGTCTTTTTCTGATTTGTGCTCAGGGTTTCTATGTTAATACCACATACCTACCATGTTTGTCATCAAGAAGAGCTGTTTTCAGTTTACTTTTATTAATATTTTCATTCCACTGCTCTTCGTGTTTTTCTCCCCAGGATTGGGGAACCTAGTGTAGCATTTCCGACCAGCGGTTGGCACACCTTTTTGTAAATGCACAGCTTAAGGTAAATTCTGATTTCTTGATTTTTTAAATGCAATGTTTAGGAATGTGATGAACATGATGTAACCACACATTTTGGTAAATTTGTGTTTTAAGATGTTTTATGAATTCGTGGAATGTATCATTTCAATGCAATGTTTATGAATGTGACTCAGATGATGGGACCACTCATTTTCTGTACAAATACCTACATTTCAGGTTGTCAGCAAAATAACACCAGAAAGGCTTTGAATTAGGTGATATTGGGTAAAAGAAAAGTTTGTTTTAATATAAAAGAAATGCAACAGAGCCTAACCTAACCTAGCCTAACCTCTGTTTGGAGAAAATCAAAACCAACAAATCAAGTTTTAAAAATTTCAAGCAATATATTCAAAACAAAAAAATCTAAACCAACCTAACCTAATCTGTCATAAGCTGCTTTTGAAGAAAAAAGCTCCATTTCTTTTAAATTTGGGAACAATTTTTGCAAAAAATGTTCAACTTAAAACACCTTACATGTGTAAAAACTTGTCTTGCTGCCACCTTAACGCACAATAATTCTGGTTAGGTTAGTTTAGGTTGGGTTAGGTTTTTCATTTGTAAAATTCCAAGGACATAAATTGCTTGATATTTTTCCAATTTTGTTTTTAAAATTGTTTTCTCCAAAGTCAGGTTAGGCTAGGTTAGGCTAAGTTATGTTGCATTTTTAATGTATTTTTTCTTACGCTATGTTACCTAACTCAAAGCACGTTTTTTAATGTTATTTTGTTCACAACCTGGAAATTAAGCATTTGCACAGAAAACGAGTGGTGCTTAGTGACAGCTGAGTGATATTCATAAACATTGCATTGGAAATTTAACTTTAAAAAATATTAGTAAAGCACCTAAAAGCACAAATTGAGTGGCCAGTGCGTGGAGTTAGGTATTATAGCATACAAATAATGTTCAAGATGGAAGATAACCTTACCCAAGCTTGTCCAACTTCCCATACAAGAAATTAATTGTTTTTAATTGTAATTTTGGAGGCATTTTCTCAAATATTTTCAACTTAAAAAACCTAACCTAAGCTAGCCTGAATGTATATTTTTTCGTATAAAAATCATTAAAAAAAATTATTTCCCAACAAATGATTTTTTTCCAATTTACAACAAAAGCATAGCCTAACCTAACAAGCCTAACCCCTTTGTATGCTTCATGGAGGTAAAATGTGTGTAAAACTTGTCTTGTGGTTACCTTAAACTGCGATAATACCTGACTTTTTGGGTAATTTTTCAGCTCATGGTAATCTCTCACTTCTTTTAATTTCTTATTTAATGCAGTATTTATTAATGTGCTGAACATCATGTAACAGCTCGTTTCCTCTGCAGATGCACACTTTTCAATTGTGAGGAAAAATAACACCCAGAAAGGGGCTTGGATTTGAGTAATATAGGATAAAAATAATGTTCATATTATTTTTTTTTTAAAGATGTAACGTAACATAACCTAATCTAACCTAGCCTAGCCTTCCATGCAATAAATGATTTTTTATGCCAAATTTCCAAACAATTTTTTTTGGTTCTCAAACATTTTCAACTTAAAAGCCTAACATAACCTAATCTAGCTTGAACCGTTTTTGAAGAAAAATCTTTTTTTTTGTAATTTACTAACTTACAACAAAAGCCTAGCCTAACGTAACTAGGCCAAACCTAGCGCCTTTGAATGATTCGTGGAGGTAAAATGAGTTTAAAACCTGTCGTGTGGTTACCTTAGACTGTAATAATACCTCTTTGTATGCTACCTGGTGCACGTTATGAACCTCCGTCTGCATGCTGCATGGGAGCATTCCACTTATTGCTTCACAAAGAACAATAACATGTTGAAAGTACTATATTTTCAGGAATGAAACCCTGTGCTGATAACATTTTCTGAGTGATACATTTGCAGATCAGATCTACATCACTTGTGTTAATAAATATGATGAATTCATAGAGATACATACATGCACCGGTTTGTGGACAAAAAGTTATTCTGATGATTTCTAATGTATTGGAAGATTACAAATTTTCATGATAGAAGTAGGCAAAGGTAAAGTACTTATATCTGAATAGGTGGTCAGTTCACTAACAAGACAGCAAATTCACTCAAATAGCATTAAAAATACCAGGTGGCCCACTCTTTTTGGAAGTTTAAAATCGATGACGGTGCTTTCTTGAATCATGTTTAAAGCACATAAAGGAAATGTATTGCTGACACTTGTAAGGAACTGATGTATGTAACGTTTAATTAACATGTATAATGTACTGATGTTTGCACATAAAATAAAGCTCACTATTCTAAATAGCATGGGAAGTATGATGCCATATATCATGGCTAATTTATGTGCAAAATGTTATGCAGCAGATTCCCTGCATTGTTACTTAGTTATTTCGGCTTTAAGGCACATCGACCATATTAATCATATAGCTCCCTGCATTGATGTTAACTGATATATCAGTATGTTTGCAAATTCACTTATGAGTGAACCCATACCATTCCCACTGGGGTATAAAACCTGCATCGTAACATTGCTTCTACAATGCATATCACAGAAACCCATATCGATTGTCCTACTCACTCAAAACACCATAAAAAGTCAATTCATGAAAATGTTACCTAATCCACTGTATTGTTAATGTAAACAGAAGTCTTTTGAACCACATGTTATGTCCTTCACAGTGTTGCTCCATCCACCTCCAACTCCAACCCTGACCAAACTTCAGGAGCGCATCCATCTCCAAAGCAGCCTGTGGAAGAAGGTATGCATTGCAGCATAACTACTGTGATCTGAATTCCATGGTACCCCTGTTGACTTATAATCCATCCTTTCTGATCCACGTAGCAGATGCTTGACTTTCCTCAAACTGTCTGGAGAACTGGGGAGTTGAAATCACATGTCAGTGATGAAACAGATGAACTATTCCTGGATTCTTATGTTGCATCATTGCATGGCATAGTGACATACCGAATGGGGAGGGGGGCATTGTGGGCAGTTTCCCCTCCCCCTGACAGGTTTTGGGGCCCCCAAGAATCCGCCGAGCTCAGGAAAAAAAAAGCGCCATGCTCCCTAAAAATCCCACTCGGTCCACCAAAAATCGCACCGGGGCTCGGAAAAATCACATTGGGGGCCCCCAAAAGTAGCGCAGGGGCCCCTGATAATGACGCTGGAGCCTCAAAAGTTTGCACCTGGGCCCCTGAAAATCACGCTGGGGCCGCAAAAAACGTCGTGCCAGGGTTTAAGAAAATCACGATGGGGGCCACAAACGGTCGGTCCGGGGCCTCCTGAAAATCACGCTGAGACTGGGGGCACTAAGAATTCTCACCCGGACCCCTGCAAATCACGCTGGAGGCATGACAGGTCCCACCGGGGCTCTAAAAGTCTCGTTGAGATCACCCAACAAATGACGCCGGGGAAATAAAAACAGTCCAGACACGGAAAATCAATCTGGGATCTCAACAATGGCTTCAAAAGCGCACAAAACTTGTTGGGCCCCCAAAAACGTGTCGTAGCCACCAAAACTCGCGCAAGGGATCCCAACAAGTGACCACGGGGCCCAAAAAATCGCACTTAGATCAAAACAATTTCACGCCGCTTCTCTTGAAAATCTCACTGGGGCCGAAACGTCGCGCCGGAGCTCCACAAGATGCAGCTGGCTTCCCAAGAACCAATATATACCCGGAATGTCACCCTGCGGACACAAAAATTGCGTCAAGGATCCACTAAATAAGAAGTCGTTGGACGCCGGAAAAGAAACCTGTTGAGGCAGCAAAAAAAACGCACCAAGAGCCCGAAACCGGGGTCGAAAAATATCCTGCAGGGGGCTTACAAAAAAACATACTTCACCACAAAAACCACAAGGGGACTCTATCGATTCAACCAGAGCACCAGCAAATTCAGAATGGGTCCCGAAAGAAAATTATCCGAAGGGCCTTTCTACTCTCGATCGTGCAATCTGCGGAAAAAAACACGTTGAGCAGCCGCAGTGGCGTACTAAAGGTAAAAATGCCTCTCCCTAATGTTAGGCACCAAGGAAATACTTTCACCCCTCGTCATCACAGTTCAGGTCTGCTGTGCTCTGATGCTCCACCAAGGCCGGTGTGTTTTAGCCTGCATCTGATCGCTGAAGTATTTTTATTTAAGCCGGTGTGTGTTGCTGTGTGGAGTGAGGGGGAGGGTAACAGTGATGGTGACGGTGACGATAGATCCGAGCCCACTATATGGCACTGCTGTCGCATGCTATTACTCAGAGTTGTTATGTTGACATGGACTGTGCACTGCTCTTTTAATTATGTGACTTCACCAGTTATTGGACGATTTTCCCCGTTGGTGAGGATGCTGAATAAACATAAACATACACATTGTCGAATAAAAAATCAGAATTTCTGAGATCTGAAAATATAGTGGGCGAAATCCGATGAGATTTTGGTTGGGGGTGGGGGGGAGGGGGTCTAGTACGTTGGCATTTCGGCCCCCCAATGTTTTTAAAAAATCGACACCCTTGTGTGCACGTGCACTAACGTTGGCGTCGTGGCGATCGGGCACTATGAACTGGAATGTCTGAAATTGGAAAATTTTACATTTTAAAGTGATTTGTGCAGGTGTAATTTCAGCAGTGCGAGGTGACTTGTCAAGGAATGCCAAAAAGAATACATTTGAACAGGTTGTGGGAGCTAGGGTTGAAATCCGACGAATCAGAAACGATAGTGGTAGATTAGGCCCCTCCATAGGATAATTCAGTTGATCACTAATTATTTTATTTAAAAAGTTCCCCATTGACAAAATAGTGGTCGAAATCGGAAGACTATATTAAATAGTTGGACCCCCTCCAAATACGTTTGCCCCCTCCCCTTCACGCAAATATGGGTGCGTCACTGGTCTCCCAATAATTTTCAGAACTTACGCCCATGGAGCAAAACCAACATTGCGGGGGTAAATTCCCCCTCACAAGCATACAAAACAATACCGATGCCCCATATTAAATGGGAGGAATGATGTTTTAAAATGTATTTTCTTCCTACAAAGTTGTCTTCTGTGATTACAGCCTGCATGATTAGAGCTTCCCAGCTTCAGTACCTTCTCAACGACATAATTTACAAAACGGTACAGCACAGCGATAACCATGGGCGTGACGGCGTGGAATTCGAAGGTTTTGCATTATTTATGCATTGTCATTGTTACATTGTTGCATTGCCATTGATGCATGGTTGTTCAATGCTTGTTCTTGCCGTGAATTTATTCGCGGAGTATTTATTAGTTTAGCTTCTGTGCCAAGTGCCTTGCAGCCAGCACCAAATGTTATGAAAAAAATTAATAAATCCCTAAGATGACGATTAGAAAACCAATTCAATCCACTTCAAGTTGTCACCTTCGTGAAATTGTTGTCTGGGACTGAGAAATGATCGTATAAGTTTGTTTATGAGATCAAGCTGGTGGGAATGACTAACAGTAGTGATGAACCTAGCTATATTCAGTTAAACTTGGTGAACAAAGAAGTGGGTGGATCAATGGGAGATATCTTTAAGATATGCTCAGCACGAGCCCCACCAGCTCGCTACAATCTAGAGGCGAATCAGCTCAGCTTCGCCTCACAATCAGCTCGCTTTTTTATTCGTTGGTTCACGACGTACTTTATGCACAATCACCGCTAATGGGAAATTTCCCGAGTGGTGCGGGGCGCTGAAGCCGGTACCTTTGTAACGAACACAAAACGGCCAGCACCGCGTCGGCAACGACCATACCGTGCTGAAAACACCAGTTCCCGTCTGATCACTGAAGGAAACCAGCATCGGGCCCGATTAGTGCTTGGATGGGTGACCGCCTGGGGACACCGGGTGTTGTCAATTTTTCCGGTGTTCTTTGGCATGTCTTCAACTACATTTACCGACAATGGATTGCTGACAATTGGACTATTGAGCACTGGACATTCGGTAGGATTTGGGATTACGAATGTTTGGGATTACGAACGTTGGGCACGGTGAACATTTTGCACGATTTAATATTCTGAACCTTTCCAACAATCACGCTTGCCGATGAGCAACTGGACATTTTGAACGATTCGAGATCATGCACATGTAGGTGTTGTCATTTTTGGACGATTGTAAATTTCCAACGATTCTTGATCGTGGACCTTGACAATTTTGAACTTTTTAACATTGGAGATCAAACCCATTTGAACGATTCGGGACTGTCAACATTGGCGATCTTGGACTTATCCCAATTCGTAACGAAAAATAATTGAAACTTTGATCAGTGGTGCAACACTTGGGCAATACAGATTCGAGATTGTGAACACTTGGGTCTTTTGAGCATATGGAATTGTGAGCATTACAAGATTCGGGATTATCGGCAATTGGAAATTCTTTAGTCGGTTGGCGGTTATGAGCAGCTCAGAAACCACACATCATGCAATAATACTTTCATTGGAACCATGGGAACATTCAGGACGGGATCGGATCGAGTTTGGCGAATATGAGCTTGGGATACGCATTGGATAAAGGAATGGCTTTTGCGGAGGAAAAGGGCATTGAACAAAATAATCATATATCGCGATGTTTTCCCGCCAAACACATGGCACATATACCTCAATTGAATGTTGCGTCCAAGTGAATATAGGTGTTAGGAGGCTTACATTCTTTGGCGAGGAAATTTTCGACAACAACGGAAAGGACAAAGCCCGCTCGACCATGAAGTCAGCGAGCCACATTTATCTATTTTGTCAATTCAAATTAAATGGCACGCGTGTTGGAAAACTGTGTACAATACCCGTTCCCGCCGTGGTGCAGACTAGTTTCGATCCAGCTTGGTGTTCAGTGTCGTAGCTTGCTCATGTGGCGAACGTACATGCAAAATAGCATTTAAGTGAAATGGCGTTGGCCGCAGCCAAGTGACCGTCCATAGATATCGGAGTCGATCGAGGATGACGTCAGAAATACGACCCTTCACCGGCGGCCAGGTGGTCAGGGGAGAGTAATTATTGAATGTCCGGCCGTGCCTCGGGGTTGATGGGCACGCGTCGGTCATAGCGACCAGAGCACTTGTCGCTCATACCTGAGCACTCATAGCGACCAGAGCACTTACTGACGCCTACAAGCGAAGGCGATATTCGGCCCAGTTTCGTTTCGGTTTTAATTTACGCAACCCGAGAGAAACCTCAACCACGTCCGTACATACACCTCATGCACCCCACACCACGTCGACGGCGGAGACTTCCGTGTATTTCAGGAAACTGCCCATCTCTTTGCATATGCTCTGCTTCTTGCATACTTTTTTCATCCTGATAAAACATTGGATTAATAATACGATCTAAAGTGATATATTCATTCATCGATAAAATACAATTGCAATCCAACTTTCACATAAACGGTGAATGCAATGCCACAATTTGTGTTATCAACCAATGACGTCCAATTACGCCCGCGTAGGAAAAGCGTCGCCAAGCTAGCATCAATTCGTAGATGGCGCTGTGTTTATTTCCACATAGGTGGCGCTGGCCGCGCTAGTTTGCAGTTTGGCATAATTACATAATCAAACGACAATGTCATTTGTCGTTCGTGGCTGACTTTCTGACATTCGGCCTCGCTGAGCAGAACACGCTTGACTCACTGCTCGAAACGCATAAATATTGGGTTCGGCGAAAGCAAAACTAATAATTTACGTCACACGAATTCATTGCCAACAGCAATAATCACACCAAGCCTATCAGCTTCAACCAACAAAACAAAAATCTGTCTTTCGCAATTTCCATCACAAATCTGAATACGCCACTCTGCTTACACACATCACCTTCAAACAAAGCCAACACATCAGACAGAAATATAAATGACTGGCATACGGCGAACATCAATCTGGGACAATTGTCTCTCACTGGAGGCCCCAAACAGCACACTGAAAATCGCGCTGGGCACCTCACATAAATCTGGCCCGAACAATGACAAGAAATCACGCTGCCGGGAACTTCGGGAAAATCAGGTGAATTTTCCCCATCCGGGTACAGGCACGCCACCCAACCAAGCAACAACAACAACAATTCCTATTCTATTCTCCGATTGTCAATTATTTTCCAGGATCAATTTTGTTCACGAACCACGAACCACGAATCCACCAGCTATAAGATTGTGATCGGCGGTGTATTTTTTTTCGGTACCAGCAACACATCAGGGACGGCGTGAGAGTCAACCACGTCAGTACACGAATAAATGGCGACAGAAATGATAATGTCGAAGAGAAATGACACCAATACTCACGAATCAAGGCTTTTCAACATCGAGCATGCCAATAACAGCCACTCGAGAAATACGAGAAGCTGCAGTGCAATTCCATGTCGAGAAGACGAACCGTTCGTTGTTTGTTCTCACCCATAGTGTCTTGCACACGAATGCTGTCGACAATCGCTCACAACGTTCACGATGCACGTCGAGACGCCGGCGCGCCGCGCCTCACCCTCACACCACCGTGTCTCTGACGCGACTGTCGTCAGCTGGCGGGCTGGCCCAGAGTATATTAAAGAACCACCGTTTAGCTCCGTTTAGAGTTTAGCTCCTTGTCATCGCCGGCGGGCGCGGCCGTCCCGGCCCGCCGGTCTCACGCTGCTCTCGTGAGAAAGTCAACGCAAGCAGTGGCGGGTCCAGAGTGGTGCTTAAGAATGTTTGTATCGGACTTTTCAGTCGGCCTTAAACGTAAAGTGCACTACGCTGTTCGTGCAACATTTTCACTTCCCCCATTTGCCATACTCGTGTCCTGTGCACGCCACTGGCTGACTGAAGCAGCTCGGTTGCAGGTGCGCGGGCGCTCATGTGTCGCCACGACCCGAAAAACGAGAGCGGCTCATTGTTTCCCAACGGCTAACAAGCATCGGGATGCAATGTCGATGTTTCAAACTTTGCTGTGTGAAATGCTTGAAAGTTATTGAAAGTCAATATTTTAACAGCAATAATATGTAGTTCGGTCATAGTAAATCGGTCGCTTGACGCGCGAGCCCATCCGGCGCCAGTTCGTTGTCCGACATCCTCATTGGCCTGTGACCCAGAGTAGTGTGAGTTAGAGGTGAGCGTGATGGACGTCGTAGAGTTGAGATATAGCGTGGGGTGTGGGGTGGGAGGTGTTGTGTAAGAGCGTTAATGGATGAGCGTGAGGAAGTGCAGATGATGATGTTGTGTTGGATAATGTGTCGGAGGCATGTTATGATGATATTCCCATGTTATGGGGAAAATTTACAAAAACTCAAACACAAATCCGAACATGTCTAAGTGATATTTTTTTCCCAGGCAGACCTCGGGAAGTGCTATCAAACGGCATGCGATTTAGCGCTTCAACCACGGTCGTCGTCAGCGCAGGTGCATTGTAGGGACGCGTGATGCAGGCGGCCCGAGTTCTTGTCGTCATGAACTGCTTACCACTTACTACCACCGTTTTCACCACACGTTATTCGTGTACTCATCGACCCAATCATACGGCAACCGGAGAAGCAACGGCAGAGAAAGGCAACCTCCCATCTCTCTCCACCACGTCCACCTCTCTCCTAGACTCTTTCCACCCTCCCCTCGGCGGGCATGCGCGCCGCCGCCAGTGGCGTGTTCAGTAATGTATTTTGGGCGACCAACGCATTGGAATGGAAGAGAAGAGGTGATGCACAAACACATCACATGTACATTCGATGGGAGTGAACACAGTGACTGCATCACGAACAGCTATTGAAGACCTGCTTCCGCCCCTGCACATTCCCACTGGAACTCGAGCGTGCACGTTAGCCCCTCCCCAACCCCCACCACCGCCCCGAGGCTCGGCCGGCGACAGCAACTGTCGGCTCGGCGGTTCTGTGCGGCGAAGGGAGCACCAATGTGTCTTGGATGTACGGATATATATATATATATATATATATATATATATATATATATATATATATATATATATATATATATATACCTGGACAGATGGGGGACGGAGGGAGACGGGAAGACGTGGAGAGACGGGTAGAAACGGAGACAGACGGGAGATAATTCGACAGAGACGAGGAGACGGGGAGGGACGGGAACACTGGCACAGCCGAGGAGAGACGGTGAGGAATGGAGCGAGACAGAAAGAGATGGGGACAGACGGGGGAAAGTGGGGATTGATGGGGATAGACGGGAACTCCGGGGGTGACGGAGAGATACGCGTATAAGCGTGCATATATGGAACAAGACGAGAAGACCGGCAGACACATCCAGAGACAGGTAGAAACAATTGGGGATAGACGGAAACACCCGGGGAGACTTGGAGAGGCAGGTCGGTGCCAGTGCCACCGCCCATATTTGAACCTACACACGATGGAAATCTACAATGTTTGACCATGAATAGGGGAGAAAGTTACAGAAATAGAGGTTTATATACAAATATTGCAAGATGCTCTGATGAATTGTCTATCAATCATGCTCCTCGATATTGGTAGCTATCTCTGTTCGATATGGAGTTATTCACGTTTTACAAAAACACCTAACTCGAAAAAAGCATACTAAAATAGAATAATGCCCATAGCGTAGAAATTTATCGACGGATTTTGGATTTTCGCACACCATTCGACGCCCCTCGATATTGGTAGCTATCTCTGTTCGATATGGAGTTATTCACGTTTTACAAAAACACCTAACTCGAAAAAAGCATACTAAAACAGAATAATGCCCATAGCGTAGAAATTTATCGACGGATTTTGGATTTTCGCACACCATTCGACGCACCGTTGAAACCTAAGTCTTGCGACATGCACATTTGTCTTTTTTAAATTTTGAATTTCATCACTAATTTTCGGTGCTTAAAAATTAAGGTAGGAGGATTATCTTTCATTGCGAGCATACATCTGATATCCAGCTATCCAACCGTGCCAAGATATTTCAAATCGCACGATAATATGTTGCGCTATGAGCAGATTAAATTTGTAGTTTATGGCCCTCTAGACCCCATTTGGTTTGAAAAGATCGTTGGACTTTTTGAATCCGGAAACCAACTTTCGCCCCTGTGGTCCGATTTCGATTTTCTTTTTTTCAACATGTAGCCCTCGATGAGAAAAAACGTCTGGTCGAAACCGCAACCCTCTAACTGGTCAGGAACGTTACCTATCGTACGATTACCACTTGGAAATGTCGTTATAGAATAGCGTTCAGTATCCAGTCTACCGCACGGAGAAGTCATACGGAGTGAACGATGAAATTGGAATCGCTCTAACACATACCTTTGACCAATCTTGATGTGATATTCTATCTGTCATATTTGACATGCCCTTTCCATTTCTGAAGTTTATTTTGAAAAATTATCAAAATTGAAGAAAAAGATAATTTTGGGGGGGTAAATTTTTGCAAATTCCAAATGTTTCCTCGTACCAGAAAGATCACGGCGTTAGCTATCCAACACCATGTCGCTTGTTATGATCCACCACATAGCTTACCACTAGGAAGGGTCATATGCACCCATGTTTTGGAGGAAAATGCACGAAAACATGGGTTCACTTTTCACCTGCTGTACAAGTGTTTTTGCATCTTAATTCAAAGTGTCATACCCCATTCGATGCACAATTGATTGCTGCATGCTTTACGAATGCATTATCCGTGGCACAAGAAAACACTTTAAAAGTTATTGAAAAAAACTCAACTACGTCGGAAAACTACGCCGGAAAACATTTTGAAACACATCCCACCGATAATGGAAAAATCCAACATTTTTGAACATTTCCATGTACATGTACACATATGATAACCTCTCACGGTCAAAGTTACCGTCCGATGTCCAATATTAGAACGGGAATCGATTCAGCATGAACCGCGCTGTCTTTTGCTCCTCGGTCAACCCCAAACTTCCTTCATCTCCTTCAACGTATCAAGGAAAGGAATCGAACTGATATGACCAGTGTGTTCTAAGGTAAACTTGATGCTGCAAGGTCGGCGGCCTCTCGGGGACATGCCGCTTTTGATAGAAAATAGGCACAGCTCTGTCGTCACCATAGCAAACCACCGAATCCTACCTAATCCACATCACATCATGCCACACCACGTCACACCAGTCGGACTCACATCACGACACCGCAGCTCGCCACAATAACGCATCGGACCGCACCACTGTGGTCACATCGCACTACATCACATGGAGCCACACCACACTTCCTCCGGATGGTAGCACTTCACAAGAAGAAGTATAACTTTAGTTGTTAAATGATGTGATGAGATGTTCTCACAAGTTGCTTTCTACTATATGCCAATGGGGCGGTAGCTCTTCAACATTATCAAACCATGCTCTTCAACATTATCACTTATAATGCATACAGCAGTCTATTTGTCCCGGCAATGAATGTCGCCTGTATAACCTCGGCTGTTCAGCACCACCAATTGGCCTTGAAACACCAGAGCTCAACCGAAATGACGCAGATTAATACTACAAAACACTATGATGCTGAACTGCTACCACAGGTGAACCACTAGCGAAGTCGCAGTTTTTCGTGGATGGGTGACGCTCAGATTTTACGCCTCTAGCCTGAAATGTAAGGGAGCTGGCGAAACATGATGTAAGGCTTTATTGTTAAGGATACCCTAGCCACGGTTTTCCCGACAGGTAATTCGTGTACGCATCACGCTAGCGAACGTATTTGAAGTCCGACGACTGGCACGATAGGCAATACGGGTAGGCAACGAACCAATCTTGTCAAGGTTTCGTTGCATTCGGACCGAGGATTGTCGACATAATTCACATCCAACTTGCACAACCTGCGGCATCGTTTACTGCGCAAATACCTAGGTACCTAGGTGCCGGTCCTAGTACCTAGGCACCTGTACTAGGACTGGCGCCGAGGCCGGGCGACAGCGACCGTGGGATCGCGGCGGGCTATTTATATATATATATATATATATATATATATATATATTATAATATTTTCATTTTGGGTTTGATTTTTTCCCACCAAAAAAAGAAGACCCCCCCCCCCCTCCCTCCCCCCCGGCCCCTTTTTTTGGTTTTTTTTCAAAAAAAAATTTTTTTTTTTTTTTCTTTTATTCTCACTTTTTTTCTTCCCTTTTTTTTTTTCTTTTTTTTTTCTCTTTTTTCTCCTCTTCTCCCCTGGCAGCGGCGTCGGGCCACAGGAACCGAGGGGAGAAGCGGCGGCGCGGGAATCCGTTGCGACCGCAGAGGGGAGCGCAGGGGCGGAAGCAGGTTTTGACACAAGCTGGGCATGATGCGGTGACTGTGTGCAATCATTTTCAACTTGTATTACATCTGTTGTGCTTGTGCATCACCTATTCTCTGCCATTGTCACGCAGTGGTGTCCGTGGAGACAGAACTGAATACGCCACTGGCCGCCCAGACCCTCGGCACGTACGGACTGACGCCGCGCACCAAGCATGAACCTCGCAAACGATGGCAAACGATGACTGACGAAATCTGGACATGTATTGTGCCATGCAATATGATGATACAATACGCACACAATATACATACATACACTACACAATGCACACAATAAAAAAATAACAAAACAAATACATACATGGACGGAAAATACACACATACACTACACATTAAACACCATACAACAAGAACAATACAACAATAAATAAAATAATAAATAAAACACCTATATACAGACGACCGGCACCCCACCGCGAAGCCGCCAATCCACGTCAGCCAGTTTGGGCGGGGATCTTCAACTGTCGAGCTGCCGCCGCTGAAAATAAAAGAACCGTTATACGTTTGTCGTAACATGAAATATTTCGTAAGCGACTCGCAATCGAATAAACATATCGGTAGTCGATGCAACTTGCTTGG
This sequence comes from Ashinkailepas kermadecensis, assembly GCA_034440615.1. Taxonomy (NCBI): domain Eukaryota; kingdom Metazoa; phylum Arthropoda; class Thecostraca; family Neolepadidae; genus Ashinkailepas; species Ashinkailepas kermadecensis. The sequence continues at coordinate 111,319 of JAOTOM010002708.1, forward strand.
AGCGGCGGGGATTTCAGGAACTTATTCGAGTTTAAGTCAATTATTTACGGGCCACAATGCATGGAGGTATTGGATGCTACGTTCCCTGATCCCTGATGCTACGTTTGGTTTCACTGACATACAATGTTCCAAGATAACGATTGCACGTTATTTTGTAAACTACGTTTGTCCGCGTGCATCTACTCTTGAGCCCGTTGATACAGGTGTGGCACGTTCTCCTACCAGCAGGGCATGGCGGCATTTCCAGCGCTCGGTGGTGTAGCTCCCATCAGCCTGAACTACAAACAACGCATAACTTCCTTAGGTACAGTAAGGTATAATCGTGGTCAGTGCGATTTGCAGAATCTACTGTTTGATAGTCCCGTCCAAAGTACATAAAGGGTAAAATATACTCAGCAGCCCCTGAACGCTCCATAATCTTACAAATTAATTCCATCTAAATTCACTCTATACATTGTTGCACTATGCTTTCAATACTTATATAAGTTTGTCACAACGTACATCGATCGATTCGATATTTTACGAGGAGTCGACTGGTGTCGACGCAAGGTGGAGAACCACGTCTACGTGATTTGAGACATTGGCTGAGTGGTCAGACAATACGCTATGATATCTTCCACCTGTCACCATTGCACGTCCATATGGCGATTGTTCTGGCATCATGTGGCACACCGTGATGAAATCTGTTCACGAAATTGCCTATGTTGATCCGAATATTATTGGTTAGTCTCAGTGATTTACACTATTATTGATCCAAGTTGTGCAATGGTAACAAGAATACAATGATCATGCAATATCAGTGAAATGTTATTTACAATTCTGATCCCCGTCACGAATTCTTGGTCCACCACCGGTGGTGGCCGGCCGGTGGGGGACTGGCTGGCGGTGGAGGGCGGCTCCGGGCCGGCGATGGGGTGCGGTCGGTTCGCCACAGCAGGGCCGGGGCCGGGGGCGCAGCTCCCCACCGGGCTCCAGGCCAGCGGTGGAGGGGCCGGGCCGCGGCTCCTCACCGGGCTCGGGGACAGCAGTGGAGGGGCCGGTCCGCCGCCCCCCACCGGGCTCCAAGCCAGCGGTGGAGGGGCCGGGCCGCGGCTCCTCACCGGGCTCCAGGCCAGCGGTGGAGATGCCGGGCCGCGGCTCCCCGGCGGGCGTCGCGCCAACGGTGGCGGTGCGGGCAGGACCGTGTGTCGGCTCTCCGGCGGGCGTCGGGCCAGCGGTAGAAGGGCCGGGTCGCGGCTCCGGACCAGCAATGGAGGGGCCGGTGCTCGGCTCCTGCGGAACAACATTGCCATGAATATTTGTGACTATGACGCATTCCAGTGACAATGAACCATCGAAAACCAGGGAAACAATGCTGATTGCTGCCCACAATGGCAAGAAATCCGTGATCCAGTGGATCTAGAAATGCAGCTCGTGATGGAAAAACCGCGAAAACGCTCATCATATCCATCCGAATTTCCCTCAACAATACAGATGGCACGTAGATCGTGATGTCGTGATACCACGTAGTCTGGTGATCATGGTGTCTGCCTCCCGTTATCAAAATAAATACGAATAGTCTAACAATGAAAACATAAATATTCGTCAACGTACATTTTCATTTTTGCATCTATAGTGAATGCATGTATACTGCCACATGCTGGTGCCCGAAATACACTTGTCAAAAGTACCTGCTGCGCATACAAGAACACCGTGCGTGCACTGCGAATGAGTCACTCTGTGGCTGTGTTACCTCTGTGGTGGGGCTGGCCGGCCATTGCATGTCCGGAGCCGACGACGGACCCGGCTGTGGCTCCTGCTGACCCGTTGTCGATTCCTGCCGGTGCAAGCACGAGCATGTCATGTCTGTGATCATGTCACGGATGATGGCGGATATGTCACGAACGGTCACGAACTGGCGCAATGTCTAACATGGGGTACAGCACCAGCTTCGAAATGCGACCGGCGGGAAACCGGTGTCCTGTTCCTCGCTACGACAACATGAGCAGGCACGGCTGGAATAAATATGAATATTAGCAGAGCATTGGCAACCGAACGTAAGTTCACCCATGAGATACATCACCAGTTCAATAATGGGGACGAGTGGTTTAGGGGTAAGATACTCGTCTCACGATCTAAATGTTGTGGGTTCGAGTCTCACCTGTCGCTACTCTTCGCCCGCGACCAATCGGCGTGAGAGATTGGCGACGCTACATGACTCAACGGTGGACGTGTCGTAAAACCAATAACCAACAACCAGTTCAAGAATAATTATCGAGGCCCTGGTCTGCTGTCATTCGCTTCATTGCCTATGCTACTTGAAGGAAATGACCTGGTGTACAAATTTGACCACACAATTCAATCCAAAGAGCTGGAATAACCATGAATGCTAGCTGGCAGTGTGCCGAAACGATTTTCACGCTGTATCCAACAATGAGGTGCTCACAAGTGCCGTCCGCCGGAATGTCTGTAGGTAGCGATATACAAACTCACCGTTAGTCACCGTTAGACAGCGGCGGCGGTTGGAGCGGCGACAGCGGCGGCGACAGCAGCGGCGACAGAGGCGGCGACAGCGGCGGCGACAGCGGCGGCGACAGCGGCGGCGACAGCGGCGGCGACAGAGGCGGCGACAGCGGCGACGGTTGGAGCGGCGACAGCGGCGGCGACAGCGGCGGCTCAGCGAGCTGTCGCTGCTGCTCCCGCTGCTGACGGCACAGGCGGAGCCGCCACTGTTGATTCTCATTCCCGTCACCATTCCTCCCGTTCCAGCCGCCGCTGTTCCTCCTGTTCCAGCCGCCGCTGTTCCTCCTGTTCCAGCCGTCGCTGTTCCTCCTCCCGTCGCAGCCTCCTCTCCCGTAGCCTCAAGAGGTGCTGCTCCACCCGTGTCCTCCGTACCGTGGCTATCATTTCCCGCCAAACTTGGCGCTCCTGTTGCCGCAGCAAACGCTCCATATAAATTTGATCGTCAGTTAGTTATTTGGGTTTTAGGGCGCATCAACTGCATTGGTTATACAGCGCCCATAAATTTGATCGTCAAATTGTTCTAGCTGTCGACGGACTTCAAGGCGCCGATGCCGCCGCAGTCGCCGCTGTTCACGGCGCTGCTCCTCCAGCACCAGGGGTCTCCGGAGTGCCCGGTACTCTGGAGGCGGCCGCTGCGGCTGCTGCGGCGGGGGTGGCAGCTGGTCGCCACGGCTGGCTGCCGATGCGTCGCTGCTACCATCCCCGCGGCGATTGTTGAAAACTGCTGGCCTCTCGTCGTCGGAAGAAGACATGACGCTATCGGTATAAATGATGATAGTTTTTTCAGCGTATCGAACCAAGTGGACTTAAATAGCATACATATGGACATATATACATATCTACATATACATAGTTATATATAGATATATATACATATATACAAGCGTAACCCTATTGCATATGATTCCATGTAGTGGCACAAATGGTGTGTAATTGTTTGGTACAGGTGAATTAGTGACCAGACTGCACTACGCAATGTATAATTGGAACACAATTAGAAATGGAATATACAGTTAATAATGACAACGAACCACATTGTACTAAGCCTTAGCAAACCGCCCTTGCTCCACCACAGCACACTACATCACACCTCAAGGCACCACACAGCGCCACGCCACTAACCCACACTGCATGATACTGAGCTACGGCACACGAAACGACATTGCAGCAAGCGACACCACACCAAACCAGACCACCCGGGAAGCCTTACACCACGAGACTACAC